>PVNU02000630.1:0-62538 GCA_003013855.2 Liriodendron chinense | reverse complement strand
ATGACCCATTTATCATAGCCGGCCAAGCCGAACAAGTATTCTACCTCGCTGACACCAAGTTAGGCGGCTCTTGGCACGTGGTGCAGAAAATAAAGCCCAGGAACATATTTGACGTTCTCGAAGTAGACGTTGAAGATAACGATGAAGGGAGTAATAGAACGTCGTCAGTTGAACAAGCATATCAAGAAGACATGCCATCTTGGGATAGAGGGAATGATCCAAATGTTGATATTGATGTGGTGCAATTGAATAGAGATGATGTGCCACCTGATCATGTTGATGCCTCAATCATAAATGACATTGTTAGAGATGATAGTGCTTTCATCGATGACAACGTTGCAGACGATAAAGAGGAAATTCTGATCAGCGATAGTGATGGTGAAGAAGAAAGAGTCCTAAGCGACAATGATTCAGACGACGATTATTAAATGTATACAAGATGTACATGTAATTTTCAATTCGATTAATTTGATTATTACATGTATATATGTTTTACAAGTTATGATTTTTTTCCTGAATTGACTTGTTATAATCTACATTTACAGTTAAGTCACTTTCTGATCATGTCCTCCACAAACTGTAGCGTAGCGGAAGCACGCAGCATACTTCATCAGCTGTTGCGGATGGACTTTCCGGCCCTATATTCTTCTGGTAGGGCCAGAGAGATACCCGGTTTGGTCGAGAAATGTAGGGAGGAAGACGATGAATCAGATGAAAGATTATACAATTCTCAAAGAAAGTCCGGACCTGATTGAGGAATATAACCCGCGGAAAAACTTCGTATGGAAGATGCGACATTATCACGTGCACATTCTGAATGAAGTCCCGAGAGATCAGATTTCTCCTATTGTGACTGGTATGTTAGCTGTACAATGTCGAGTGCTTCATACAGCTTGACATATACATCTGCAGCATACGATAACTTACGCAGGAGTATTTGGATAGTTGATCCGAAGTGATTTGTATTACAATGAAATATATGTATTTAATATAGAATGACAATGTGTAATGGATATTTCAACTTTTATATTCTGTTTACAGTTTTATTATATTCTGCTTACATTATAGTGTAATGGTCTAATCATATTTTTATCATCTCTCTAAGTATAAGGACAAATTCACTCTACAATGATGTTCATAAACTTACATTGACATTGTTTAAATTTATAAGTTTGTATTTCAGATATATTCAGTCATGGCACCAAGTGGGAGATCAGGTCGTTCGCAGCACTGGATCTACCCCTTCCACCCGTGATGCGACGCAGACAGCATCGACGTCGCACGGTGCATCACAGTCATCTGATCCTTCGGTTCAGCATACACCGGGCACTGCATGTAAGTCTAGACATTTATTTAGTGATTTCTGTGTATATTGTTACTTACATATATCTTTTCGCAACAGCATCTTCTACCAGCCGACGAGGACGTGGACCCACGCGTGGGTTAGTTTTAGAGCGACTTACGCGTGAGGGTAGGGTGGCGGTAGGAGTTCCCACAGGACTGCCTTAGACCTGTTGGGGACAGTGCCAGACTGTTTACATCTGAGGTCGGTAGTCCTATGCCGATCTCTAATCCCCGCCACCACCCCCCGTTGGACTGACGTGACAGATGATGTGCGACAGCTCATCCGTCAGCGCCTTCAGGTAAAGTTTAGTAAATTGAAATTTTCTTTTGTGAAAGTTCATTTACGGTTAAATCCTATTGTTAATAAGTTTATTCCCTTAATTTATTATTTACGAACTGCAGGATAAATTTGACTTCGATTTGAATGTTCCCTACATTTCTCATACCGTCGACGACATGATTAGAGAGCAGTTCAAGGAGTACCGCGGAGAGTTGCACCAGCGGTACAAGCGGTGCAGGACACACGATGAGGCCGTACTGTCCGCACCGCCACACGTTACTACAGACGACTGGCCGATACTCTGCGAGAGAATTTCGTCGGAGGGCTTTTCAGGTAATATTTACATGTACGATATCTTAAGGTAACAATTAAATTCACAATTAAATTCGCAATTAATAGAAATGTATTTTGTATAATGTGTTCAGAAGAGGAGTAGAATAAATTCTGCGAATAGGGAAAAGTTACAAGTGAACCACGTAGCTGGTTCAAAGTCATTTGTACGACATCGTTACGACATGGTAAGAAATTATTGATGATTATTAAGTTAATATATTATTTTGATTGGCTCTTTTTTTCTTTCGATTGCGCAGCGAGATTCCGTCACCGGCCAAGAGCCTGGACCAGTAGACCTCTACAGAGGGACTCACTGTCGGCAGGCGACGGGATCTTGGGTTCATCCTAGAGCCAGTGAGCATTGGGTAAAAATCTTTACTTTGTAAAATTTAATTGCGCATTGATTGATAATAATGTCATTCATGTCATTTTTTATGAAATTTCATATCTTTTCATTACAGGCGGCGATGGACACCATATGCAGTCAGCCCACTCCTGATGGTAGTCAGCGGAGTGAGTCAGAAATCCTGAGCAAGGTGCTTGGCACCCGTTCTGGATATGTGCGTGGGCTTGGCCATGGTGCCAAGCTCATGGCACAAACTAGAGGTGGATCCAGCCGATCCGTAGCTGGTGAGAGCGCTCAACGTCGAGCTGATATTGCAGAGAGAGAGGTTCAGCAGCTACGGGTCGTCGTCGATGAGATTCGAGAGCAGCTGGAGAGGCAGAGAGAGGAGTAGAGGCGTAGGGAGGAGGAGGAGCAGAGGCGACGGGAGGAGGAGGAGAGGCGACGGGAGGAGTAGGAGAGGAGGATCGAGGAGTTGCTGCAGGAGCATGAGCGACGGATGCAGGAGATGTTTCAGGCTCTCGCTGCACGCCTTGGCACCGATGCCCCGCCACCTCCTCCTTCATCTTCCTGATTATTTTTTTTAATATACGACTTTTAACTTATATGTATTTGTGTGTGGATGAATATTGTTTGTTTGTGGATGTGGAATGGATTATTTGTGTATGGATGGTGTAGTTTCTATTTATTCGTATGTATGTGGATGTGAATAGGAGAAAAATGTATAGGTTTCTTTACAGGTGTATATCAGGAATTTTCCTGAATTTTGAAAACAAATGAAACCGGGACAGGAAATACTATTACCGACGAAATTGTTCGTAGGTAAAAACATGAAAAGTTTTTTAAAAACTGGGAAAGTTTTACCGACGAAATATTTCGTCGGTGATAAACCCGGAAAGATATTACCAACGAAATCTTTCGTCGGTAAAACTTTCCCAGTTTTTATTACCGACGAAACTTTTCATGTTTTTACCTACGAACAATTTCGTCGGTAAAAGTTTTTTCACCGACGTATCATTTTTATTTCCGACAAAAATTCATATATTTTCCCGACGAATTTTTTCGTCGGTAATGGTTTTATTATTACCTACGAAAAAAAAATTTCGTCGGTAAAACCTTTACCGACGGTCTTTCTGCGACGATGTTAGCCGCGAAAAATTTCGTCAAGAAAAAGATTTCCCGACGAAATTTTACTGATTACCGATGAAATCATTCGTCGGTAAAAATGGAATTTCTTGTAGTGATATATGATCGAGCATACCGGTGGACCCCACTAAAGTCGTGGTCACATTGTAAACGTGTTGGGGTGGGACGCTTCATTACACCACATTAATGGGCATGAGATATTAGGTGTGGAGTCATGAATGAAGGGGATTTTTCGATGGATTTTTTTAATAAATAAAGAAAAAATCCCACATGCGATTTGTTATAAATAGTGACGGGTCCCCAAGCCTACACATCGATCGTGGACACAAACTTTTCCATCCCTTAGCGTCCTCTAAAGGTGTAAGGTGCGGAAGATCCAGTCCGTCCATCTCATCCTATGGCTTCTCAAATAGGTACGCAACTTCGGATCAGATTATTTCAATTCCTGCAATCGATGCATAAATCAATCCTTTATTCCGCATTTTAGATCACAATATGCTCCAGGACAACTTCGGTGGATACTCGGATCCACCGAGGTGGGTGGGATCCCTAAGCATGGGGCCCACTGTGATGTATGTGTCTTATATCCACATCGTGCGTTCATTTTCAAAACTAATTTTAGGACATGATCTAAAAAATGAAGCAGATCCAAATCTTAGGTGGACCATAATGCAGGAAACAGTGGTAATCGACCATTAAAACTTATCATGGGCCACTAAAGTCTTACATTCAAGATGATATTTGTGTGGTCTCTTCATATAGGTCTTTATGACCTTATCAACAGGTTGGATAGAAAATAAACATTCCGGTGTCTGCCATGAAGTTTTTAATAGTGGGGATTCAATCACTATTGTTTCCTTTGGTATAGTCCACTTAAGATTTAGATCTGCTTCATTTTGTGGATCACACCCTAAAATAAGCTTTTAAAATTGATGGACGATGTGGATGCAAGGAGCATACATCAAAGTTGGTCCCACAGTTAGGGATGAGGATCCACCCAAACCGCACAAGGGACCCACTGCTTTCCTTGCCAGTTGGAGTCCATGTGCGAGGGAGCAGATTAAGTGTTACTCAAGTAACAAGATAATGGGTGTTTCACCTTAATGCATGTGTTGTAAATCTACACAGTCCATCCGTTTTGCCAGCTCAGTTTAGTGCATGGCCCAAAAGATGAAGCAGCTCTATATCTCGGGTAAACCACATCTCAGGAAACACCCACTCACGTGTTCTCAGGTAACACCTAATTGTGAGTTACTCATCACACTTTACCATTGTATGATAGGCCTATCGCGATGTATATGTTTCATCCATACTGCCCATCTGTTTTGCCAGCTCATTTTAGGGCATTGCCCAAAAAATGAAGCAGCTCCAAATCTCAACTAAACCACAGCACTGGAAATGCCCACTAACATGTTGCCCGAGTAGCATACTAATTAATTAATTGTGTAGCTAGGTACTCACCAACCTTTACCGCCATGTGAAGACTTTGTGAGGCCCACAATGATGCATTTTTATCCATATCCCTCATCAGTTTTGCCCGCTGATTTTAGGGCATGGCCCAAAAGTGAAGCAGCTCCAACCACATGCAGTAAACACCCACTAACATGTTACCCAGTAGCACACTAATTATGTAGTGAGGCACCCACCAACCTTTACTGCGGTATGAAGACTCCGTGAGGCCCACCGTGATGTATATGTTTTTATCCATACTGGTCGTCCATTTTTCTAGCTTATTTCAGTATAAGAGAAAAAAAAACTGAAGCACATGAAGACTGATGGACGGCCTGGATAAAACACATACATCACAGTAAGCCCCACAGAGTTGGGTCACTAGGGATATCTAGTACAGTTACTTGATACTCTGGCAGAGGGTGTAGTCCATACTCTGGCGGTCTGGGATTGTACAAGTAGCATTCATTAGCTGGATGTAAACCACGAATCCAGTGCAGGTAGATCGCCATCTCAAAATTACTTTGATGGAACAATCCTAACCTCTAATTAGAGGATAACCTATATTGAGATAGCCTGCTGAGGATAACCTATATTGAGACAGCCTCCTGCAGGCTGTCTTCCAACGAACTGTTGATCAGTGTGAAGTTAGGTTATAGTCCATCGAAACTAGGGCTCACAATTTGGACAGCTTTATCTGGGTTACCAACATGCCACGTGTACAATTTTAAAACCCAAACATCTCACTTAGCTCGAGGAGAGATTGCGGAGTGGATTCCAGGGCACACGTGCCAAAATGGTAGAAGTGTATTAGATCTCTACCATTGGATCAAGCCTAAGTTCATTAATGACAATCAAGAAGAACCTTTATACCTCGCTCGCTCATGTGGCCCGCCCACACATGCCACAAAGGTATCAACATGGACTCCGCTACTAACGTTGTAGCTCTACTCACTATAATATTCTCATCAACTTGTAAAGATTTCTACTACTATGTTCCTTCATAACTATGAGTGTCCCTTTTAAAATCTTCAAGACACCTTCGTAACCAGTGAACTTGCACCCAAGTGTATCTAGAGCTCTAAGAGATATCAAATTCTTCTTCAAATACAGAACATACTTCACATCAATCAGAATACACTCCACCTCATTAAACATCTGACGTGAACCGAACCAATTCTGATCATCTTACAGGCATGATCATTGCGGCCACCATCATACTTTTTATAGGTGGTAAACGAATTCCGATTATGACACATATGGTACGGTGCCCCTATCCAAAATGCACTCATTATAGAAGTAACCGGTCTTGGACCCTGAGAATATGTTACAACCACCCGATACTTCACCAAATTTCACTAAATTGGCTTCCTTTAGAGAATCATATCATATCTACTCTTTCTGAGTTTTGAAATTTTGACAATTCTTCTTCATATATCTCATCCTATTATAATTCCAGCACTTCAACTTGCCTTTATCTTTCAACTTGAATCTAGATCACGATTTTCCCTTCACATGCTCAGGCGGTCTTCCCCAAGCAAACAATGCATCCGCAGAAGTACATTTGCTCTAACACCCCAGTGCAGCCTGGCTGTGGTCCGAGCGTGGGTTGTCATCCGGGTCCCGTTGGGATCGGTCGGGCTTCAAAAAAAGCGCTCCAGTTAGTAGGGCCTGGGTGAGGTTAGTCCCACATCGGATGGATGAATGCCTTGATTCTGGGCTATATGTGGAGTTCTCACCATATGGATACAACGCGTTTTGGGGGCAACCCTGAGAACAAAGTCGTGAGGCTTCGGCCAAAGCGGACAATATTGTGTCCTTGGGTGGGGGCGTTTCATTTGCATCCACTTTTTGTAACGCCCCGAAATTTCAACTCTCGTGGACAACACAATGGGCCGAGTTTTCGGTTGTTATCTGGAATGTGTTAAGGATATATTTTCACACATTCATCTTTATTTCCAGCATTGATGTCATTCATAGCAAAATGACAGAATTCAAGGTTCTTATTCGAAGTTTTTCTACTCTACGTTATCAAGATAATGTCCTTAAATCATACAAATCACATAATATTCTACTTTCTAGTCTCAATAAGAGGCTTATTACAAATTACATGAAAATAAATCTACTCTACAAATATAATAAATGTAATCCATCTTCAAGCCGCTTCGGTTTCATTGTCCGTCACTTGCTGCCACAAGCCTTCGTCGTAGTGTTCGATTCTCTTACTAGATCTTCACCTGGATTATCTGAGATGTGGTTGGATAGCGTTAAATGCTATCATAGTGGAGAATATCCCTTTAAAACAATCATGATAATAATGGCACAGAGTAAACGCAAGCAGGATATTATCATTTAATCAAATCAAAACAATTCAATAAAAGATCTTGATTAATGCAATGCATGACATGCATGCTCTGGCAAAGGCACCCTGACCAAATGAGACGGGATCACTCCACTCTTCTCACTTGTAGCCACTAGTTACTAGAGGTTCTAGCTAGGACGGGATCACTCCACTCTTCCCATGCACCAAAACCCAACTAGTGAAACGGGCCCATGCACACTTTCACTAGATAGCGAGAGAGAAACGGGCCCATGCACACTTTCTCTAACGCCCGAGGGGCTGACCCACCAAGTCGGGTCCAGTGAATGCATTATTAGTTTCACCTTTAATTTAATAAGTTTAGCATTCTGCCCATTAAATGATGTACACGTCTAATGATCACTCCTTACCCCAATCAATTCAAAAGTCTTTATATTCATCAATTTCATACTTCAGTGGACCCATCATAGGTAACGAATCAATAAGGATCCCTTGGCACGTATCCAACAATGCGCACACGGTAGTGCCAAACTCAACATCATGGCATATGCAACTAACAACATATACACGGTAATGCCAATACTTAATTCTCATGTCAAAGCATATTCATTCAATAAGACACACGATAATGCCGACTTTCACAATAAGGCATAGTCATCCAAAATCTTCATATGGTAATGCCAACGTAACAAGGCCTCACACGGGCTTCATCTCTTTACAACAAACGGCTACATCAATATGGGGTCAAGGGTTGTTCATTAGCGTAACATTCATATACAATATCCCATAGCAAACAACACATCTATCATCATGAGGATGTGACAACGTAAATCAAGCATAATCTCCTCATAAGCATGTATATCATCACAGTTCCTTTTCCAACCACTTATGTATAGTTCATACATCAAAATTCAACATACACAACAAGGAACATCATACGATTCATATTTACATGGAAAGATTTCAACAAGCACGGTTTCAAGAAGTCACGTAACAAAATCCTAGTTTCCAAGCATAAAATCAACATACAATTTAATATTATCGTAGATGGGCTTAAAGGAAATCCCACCTCTGAGTTTGGTTGATTTGAGACGCTGCTAGGGCCGTGTGATTCTCCTTAAGTCAACATCCTATGACATTTAAAAAAACACATCAAATTAGGGTGTAACTTGATAAGTTCTCACCACTATGATCATATAGGTTTAGAATCCTACCTAGGGTTAGGGTTTAGGCTTGATTTAGGTATCAAAATAAGGGTTAAATGAGCTTTACCTTCCTCCGCAGCGGGGCAACTCAGGTAACTCGGTTGAGTCGACTCAGTTCTTCTTTTTCCTTCTCTCTTTCTTCTTTCTCTTTTCCTTCCTTCCTCTTCCTTCCTCTTCTTTTTCTTCCCTGGAAATCGGTCCAGCAGCAGTAAGTGGATCTAGAGCTATATTTCCCCCTCCACACGATCTCTCTCTCTCTCTCTCTCTCTCTCTCTCTCTCTCTCTCTCTCTTTATTTCTCTCTCTCCTCATGGTCGGTCTCTCTCTCTCTCTCTCTACATGGTTCTCTCTTTGGGAGATCTATGAAGGAGCAGAGGAAAACGGATGGGTGGATGTATAACTTACCTAAGTCGATGGGAAGGCGCGGTGCCAAAACGAGATCCGAGTTTGGCGTTGGCACCGCCTGGGAATCATCCCTGCCCGACTTTTTTACACTTTATTAACCGGGGACCATAGGAGGGCTTGGTGGGGTCCACAAGAAGCTATGGGTGAAGTTTGGAGTGCCCACGCAAAGTGGTGGGTCAGATCTTGATCTTTCTTCGTTTGGACGGTAGATTGAAACGGGTCGTACAGGTGACGGTCGATGGATATTTTCAAACGGAATACGTTTGGCTGACCCATGATTCGAATGGACGAAGTGGATTTGGCAGTGGGGTCCCCGATGGGGGCGACGTGAAATGCACGTACAACGTCCGTCTGCTGTTGAAACGAAGAAGATGGAGGAGAGAGAGAGTGTCGTGCGCACGCAATACGGAGACCGCGTGCGACGGCCTGTCTCCGCAGGTGGTGTCCATTGAGGTGGGTTGGAGCAATCTTCTCCGACCAGTAGGTCGGCAGCGTAATTTCATCCGCTGAAAAGAAAAATGAGGCAGATCCAAGTTCAGGTGGGCCACTTATGGCCTTATTTCTGATTGAGCCGTTTGTAAGATGATAAGAGGGCTGAAATTCGACATGAATGGTTATTTTGGTCCAGATAGACGATCTATAAGGTTTGGAGCTTAACTAATCGGCAGAAACTGGTTTACTGAAATCGAGGTCTTAACTTAGGGGAGTTTTCGTAATTATTTAAAAACAGTGAGATTTTTGAAGTCCAGTCTTTCTACAACATTTATAGGGTTATTCTAAGTAACTTTTGTAAAGGGTCCTCTATCAGATATCCTACGGATGGTTCGTTGCTTTCAAAACAAAGTAAACGTATGATATAAAATCAAAATAAAATTTTTAAAAATTCTGAAATAAATCTTGAAAATGCTGGGGCGTTACACTTTTCTTTCTTAACTGCTTCGATTGAATAACTGAGATAACGGTCTTAACATCCAAGGTATCCCTACCATAGTAAAGAGTATCAACCAGATGCTCGTAAGACTCTGGGAGATATGTCAATAAAATAAGGGTTTTATCTTCTTCATCAATCTTTACCTCTATGTTTGTCAACCTGCAAACTAGCTTATTGAAAACATTAACATGCTCAAAGAGATTGAACGTCCTTCCGTCATCTTCAGAATGTGAAACGGTTTCATCATATAGAGTCGATTAGTGAGCAACTCCGTCATACATATGCTCTCCTAAGACTCCAACTTCGACCATAAGCCTACAATAATTGTTGTATCAATGACATTATAAAAGACTTCATCAATTAAGAAAAATCGGATTATACATGTTAATCGCCCTCTAATTAAAGTTTATCCCAATCCTCTCCCTTCATTGATTCTAGATGATGCGCTTTCTTAAGGAGTGCAGGCTACATGCATTGATGAATTAGAAGGGCTTTCATCTTCAACTTTCATAGTTCAAATTTGTTTTTGCCTATGAACAACTCCATCTCGAACTTTACATTCAATCCTCTCAATGTCATGTCTTCATATTCAAACTAATACCCCAATTATGCTCTGATGCCACTTGTTGCGAACGAAAGGAACATCATATCAAATCAAACAAGTAATAAAGAACAAAAAAATCAAGAAAACACAGAGAACACACGACATTTTATATGAAAAATCCTTGAGGGAAAAAAAACCACGGTACAAAGTGACAAAAAATCCATTATAATCGAAAGAATGTTACAAGAGATGGAATAACTTATAGTAGAAACCTTAGCTTTCCTCTCAAAACCCTTCAATAAACATGCTAGGCTCTCCTTTCTATTACCTAATCATAATGTCTATTACTCAATCGTAATTAGGATGATATTTATATACTCCCATACAAGATTAGGAAATAAAACATGCACTTACTAAAACTTGCGTGTTTCCATCGGTTGAATCAATGGGAACTTCGGTCAAACTGATCAGAACCGACATCCACCAGTTGAACCAAAAGTCGAACGAAAAATATGTGAAGCATCACAGCATGAAAATAGTTGAATCTGAAATTTTTTTATCAAACAAACAAAGGCACTGGTCGAACCAAAAATTGCCTTCTCTACATTATAATTAAAGACACTCGATCAACAATGAACTAGTTGACCATGGTTAAGACTTAAAAGACTTCCTCGTGACTTAGACCGACTTGCTCGATCCTGCTGTCAAGACTCCCCCCAAGTTGGGGGTTACGAATGAGATCGGGTCCTATGAATCGGAGTCACATAGAACCCTCCAAGTCTTAAAACTATGACCGGACCCCACCAAACAGACTGACAATCCTGGCCCAACCTAATCCCACCACTAACCGAGCCCTACCCAACGGACCAACTGGCCCGCCAAGGCCCTTGATTCAACATGGTAAAACTATTTACATGAAACAGACTTTAGAAGCTTCTGTCTTCCTCTTTGGTTAGTAAATCTTTGAAGCCGCCGTATTATCACCCTTCAACTAAATTCAGCTAGGCTTGCAAATACTTCGACATCATAATTAAGTGGCCCACAACTCTTTGACCTGCCATTGGCCGTTGACACAATGCTCGATGGGACCCATTGCTTTCCTTGTCAGCTTGGGGGCAATGCACGGGGAGAGGATTAGTAGTTACCCACGTATTAAGATAGTGGGCGTTTCCCTGGCCTTGGGGACCACCTTGATGTATTTGTTGTATATCCATACCGTTCATCCATTTCTTCACATTTTAGGGCATAGCCCAAAAAATGAAGCAGCTCCAAACCATAGCTAAACCACAGTATACCGAAACACCCACTAACGTGTTACCCGGGCACAATGGAGTGCTTACAAAACTGTACAGCCGCATGAAGACTCTGTGGGGCCCACCGTGATGTATATGTTTTATCCATACCACCCATCTCTTTTTTCAGCTCATTTTAGGGTGAGAGCCAAAAATTGAAGCATATCCAAAGCACAAGCGGCCTTAGGAAGGTTTCGACTGTGGGCATTGTTATCCACACTGTTTTTTATGATGTAGTTCACTTGAGCTTTGGATCTGCCTTATTTTTTTCGCACATGTCCTAATTAAAAGGATCTGGAAAAACAGATGGACGGCTTGGATAAAACACGTACATCACAGTGGGGTCCACAGAGTCAGGTCGTCAGGGATATCTGACCTGGTCTCCAAGGCATTCCGCGTCTAACTGATACTCTGGCAGAGGGTGATGGTCGATACTCTGGCGGTCTGTGATTGTACAAGTAGTATTTATTAACTGGATATAAACCACCCAAATCCAGAGATTCGGTGTAGGTAGACCGTCATCTAAAAATTAAATTGGTGGAACAATCCTAACCTCTAATTAGAGAATAATCTCAATTGGGACCACATGCTGTCTTTCATCTGGACCGTTTGTCTGAGCTACCAACGTGCCACGTGTACAATTTTTAAGTTCAAACATCAAACTTGGCTTCAGGAGAGATTGCAGAGAGAATCCCGAGGCACATGTGCCAAAACTGCAGAAGTGTATGAGATCTCCACCATTCATCAGTTGGGAGACTCAGGGAACACGTGATGGCCCAAATATGAGAAAAATGAACGGTTAGGGAAAGCCGACCAAACCTCGACATCGAGCATACACATTTTACCCCCTTGATGAGTGGACCATCTTAATTATTTGGTCACCTTTAGTTCCCCGCTGCTTCCACCAGATAAACGGTCCGGATCCTTCGTAAATGAGAAATGTTGGCACGTTTTTTGACAGTCAACCGCAAAATCTCTCTTCACAAGGCCCACCTCAGCATTTTTCCACAGTGAGGATTGCCTCCTCCTTTTTTTTTTTTTTTTCTTTTCTTCCAGTTATAAGAAGATTTTTATCTCACGTGTGCTTGAATTGCTAGGAAACTAACCAGGGCTGTGTGGGGTCCACATGAGATGTCCGTGGTAACTCCACTCCATTCAACTTGTTTTGAAAGAACACAATACGATCAGGATTCTAAAAATCATTCATATCCAAAACTTATGTGGGCCATGGCATATGAAACAATAGGGATTATAAGCTTGGAGTAGAGTGATAGAAGTTATGGATCATGATGATATTTGTTCCTACAGTTTAACTGAATGGTAATAACCCTATGAACGGTTTGGATGAAATACAAACATTTATAAATATTATGGTCATCTTCAGGAAGGTTTCAACGTTGGATGTTGCTGTTCCAACTGTTTTGTTAGTCTGGCCCACATGAGTTTTAGATCTTCCGGATTTTTATAATCGTGTAGTATCGTGTTCTTTCAAAACAGTTGAATGGAGTGGATTTACCACGGACATCTTTGTGGACCCCATACAGCCCTCGTCACAAAGATATCTCTATGCCGGTCGCAATCGTGATTGCCTATGACCCCGGGCAAAGAGATATCTCTGTTACCGGGGTTGTTTGGGGGTCCAAAGAGATGTCCGTGGTAAATCCACTCTATTCAATTGTTTTGGAAGAACAAAATACCACAGGATTCTAAAAGGAGAAAAATTTTGCTACACCTGTGAGTTAGCTATGCTAGCTACACTGGGTGTAGCAATGACCCCACCACGATGTATGTGTTGTATCCACGCCATCCATTCATTTGGTGAGATCATTTTAGGCCATGACACCAAAAGTGAGACAGATAGAAGTTATAGATCATGATGATATTTGTTCCTGCAGTTTAACTGAATTGTAATAACCCTATAATCGGTTTGGATGAAATACAAACATCTATAAATACCATGGTCATCTTCTGGAAGGTTTCAATGTTTGATGTTGCTGTTCCAACTGTTTTGTTGGCCCGCATGAGTTTTAATCATGTCATGTCATGTTCCTTCAAAATAATTGAATCGAGTGGATTTATGACAGGCATCTCTGTGGACCCCACACAGCCCCGGTCACAGAGCTATCTCTGTGCCCTGGGTCGCATGCTCCTTTTTTGTTGCCCAAGCATGACCAACTTGTCTATTGACTTCTAGCATACACCTTGGGAGCACATTAAACTGTACTCCCTCGGGTCTGGGGGTACTGAATCACCGAGTACAGCCAATCCCATCCATAGTTTGAAAACACGTGAACTCGTATTCAACTCAAAACTCAATGGAATTGAGTTGACCGAGTTGCCTTGAAAATTTTGAACTAGTTTCTCAAAAATTCAAAACCTCATAACAAGTATTTCTGAATTATTTGATAATATTTAATATTTAAAAACTATAAGCCATAGGCAATATTGCCGAGTTTTTCTATGTTTTTAGACTCAATTGGGCTTTTCTGGAGTTATGACTGAGTTGATGGGATTTCCTCCTAAGGTTGGTTGGGTGCCCGGACCATTTTTGGCCGGGCGACCGAAATTCCATCCGTAGTGGTTTTTTGGGTAGCAATGCTGCTAGACTTTTTTTGCTACAGCCGGGCGCTCGACGGTCTAGTGATCGGGCACTCGATGACCTGGCCGGGCGCCCGATGGTCTAGTGATCGGGTGCTAGATGACCTGGCCGGGCGCCCGACCATGTTGGTCCGGGCGCCTGAAATTGGATTTTTCTTTATGTTTTCTCGCTGGATGTTTTTGGGCCTGGCCAGGCGCCCGACGATCTGATGACCGGGCGCCCAACCCAGCGCGGACTGCTTATACGCAGTTTCCTTATTAGGTTTCAACGCCTCCGATTTCTTACTTAAGGAGTTCCAAAACGGGATTAGATCATCCCATTGTGTGATTTACACGTCCAAGGTGAGAAAGAGAGAAAAAGAGGAAGAGAGAAAGAGAGGAAAGAGAAAGAGGAAGCTTGTAGAAGAGAGAAGTTGCTTGAAAAGGGATTCTTCTGCTCAACCGTCGTCTCAGCGCTTCTACGTCTCGGAATCGGTGAGATCGCTATCCTTTGCTATTCTTTTATTGTTTATCCATCCCAAGTGGGTGAAGAAGGTTTGATCCAAGCGGTGTGTGCTTGAGATCGGTTGTAACAGTTCCCTGAGATAGTGGATTGTTGATCTGGACTAGGTCCCGTGGTTTTTACCTCTTTTGAGGGTTTTCCACATAAAACTCCTTGTGTTCGTGTGGTTGATGTTTATTCTTGATTATTACATTATTATAGTCCATAATTCTAGTGTATTGGGGGGCGAGATTCGAAGGTTGTGTGAAACGCACCCAACATGAGTCATGACCAATTCAAGCTTTTCTGTACTCTTTCTGAAAATACCTGGCTGAGTCGAGGAGTACTTGAGTCGAGTTTTTCTCAGCTTCTAACTATGATCCTAACTCATGGAGAAATAGACAATCAAAAGAAACAGTGGCCAAAGCTTCATGCATCTTCCACGGGGAAAGTAGCCCCTAATTGAGAGGTTACAATAGACCATACATTTTTCAGCCAGTGGCCTACTCATGGTGGGCCAGTTGATATGTTCGATCACCGTACATGTGACCCAAGAACCTGAAGACTACAATTTTGAGTGCTCCCAAGGGGCAACTGACTTCTACAACGGTCAAATATGGCGAGTAAAAATTGGAAATTTTAAATATTCTAGGTGGGAAAGCTGAAGAGGAAAAGGTAGGCCTTCATTGTATATAGTCGATTGGTGAGCGACTTCATTGTATATATGCTCTCCATGACTCCAACTTCGACCATAAGCCTGCGGTAGTCATTGCATCGATGACATTATAAAGGAATTCATCGGTTAAGAAAAATCGGATTGTACATGTTAATTAATCGTTCTCTAATTAAAGTTCATCCCAGTCCTCTCCCTTCATTGATTCCAGACAATGCGCTTTCTAAAGGAGTGCATGTTAAAGCCCTTGATGAATTAGGAGGGCTTTCATATTCAACTTTCATAGTTCAAATTTATTTTTGCCTATGAACAACTCCATCTCGAACTTTACATTCAATCCCATCAATTTCATGTCTTCATATTCAAACTAATACCCCAATGATGCTCTGATGCCACTTGTTGTGAACAAAAGGAACCTCATTGTTAGTCCCTTGATATACATTGATACGTCATCCTCCAACAGCTCGAGGTTTTAGAGAAAGTGGTTGTTTGACATGGCATCAGAGCGGAAGGTCCTATGTTCAAATCCCGGAAGTAGCATATATACCCCAAAATCCAAGAAAACACAGAGAACACACGAGATTTTATATGAAAAATCCTTGCGGGAAAAAAACAACGGTACAAAGTGACAATCAATCCACTATAATCGGAAGAATGTTACAAGAGATAAAACAACTTATAGTAGAAATCCTAGCTTTCCTCTCAAAACCCTTCAATAAACATGCTAGGCTCTCCTCTCTATTATCTAATCATAATGTCTATTACTTAATTGTAATTAGGAGGATACTTATATACTCCCGTACAAGTTAAGAAACAAACCCTGCACCTTACTAAAACTTACGTGTTTTCATCAGTCGAATTGATGGAACTTCAGTTAGACTGATCGGAACTGACATCCACCGGTTGAACCAAAAGTTGAACGAAAAATGTGCAAAACATCACACCGTGGAAATAATTGAATCCAAAAATTTCCAATCAAACCGACAAAGGCACTAGTCGAACCATAAATTGCCTTCTTTATGTTATAATTAAAGACACTCAATCAACGATGAACTACTTGACCATGGATAAGACCTAAAAGGCTTCTTCGTGGCTTACCAACTCGTATCCTGTGTCAAGACTCACCCAAGTTGGAGGTGACGATTGAGATCGGGTCCTATGGATCCGAGTCACATAGAACCCTCCAAGTCTTAAACTATGACCGGACCCCACCAAACAAACTGACAATCCTGGCCCAACCTAGTCCCACCACTAACCGAGCCCTACCCAACGGACCAGCTGGCCCGCCAAGGCCCTTGATTCAACATGGTAAAACTATTTACATGAAACAGACTTTAGAAGCTTCTGTCTTCCTCTTTGGTTATAAGTAAACCTTTGAAGCCGCCGCATTGATAATACGACCTACCATTCAAGTAAATTCAGCTAGGCTTGCAAATTCATCATAATAATTAAGTGGCCCACAGCTCTTTGACCTGCCATTGTTCGTTGACACAATGCTCGATGGGACCCATTGCTTTCCTTGTCAGCTTGGGGGCAATGCACCAGGAGAGGATTAGTGGTTACCCAGGTATTAAGATACTAGGCGTTTCCCTGGCCGTGGGGATATTTGTTGTATATCCATACTGTCCATCCATTTCTCCAGCACATTTTTGGCATAGCTCAAAAAATGAAGCAGCCCCAGACCATAGCTAAACCACAGTATACCGAAACGCCCACTAATGTGTTACCCGGGCATAATGGAGTACTTACAAAACTGTACGGCCGCATGAAGACTCTGCGGGGCCCACCGTGATGTATATGTTTTATTCATACCACCCATTTCTTTTTCAGCTCATTTTAGGGTGAGAGCCAAAAATAGAAGCATATACCAAAAGCGCAAGCGGCCTTAGGAAGGTTTCCACGGTAGGCATTGTTATCTACCCTGTTTTTTTATGGTGCAGTTCACTTGAGCTTTGGGTCTGCCTTATTTTTTGAGCGCATGTCCTAAAAGGATCTGGAAAAACAGATGGACGGCTTGGATAAAACACGTACATCACAGTGGGGTCCACAGAGTCAGGTCGTCAGGGATATCTGACCTGGTCTCCAGGCAATCCGCGTCTAACTGATACTCTGGCAGAGGGTGATGGTCGATACTCTGGTGGTCTGTGATTGTACAAGTAGTATTTATTAACTGGATATAAACCACCCAAATCCAAAGATTCGGTGTAGGTAGACCGTCATCTCAAAATTAGATTGGTGGAACAATCCTAACCTCTAATTAGAGAATAATCTCAATTGGGACCGCAGGCTGTCTTTCATCTGGACCGTTTATCTGAGCTACCAACGTGCCACGTGTACAATTTTTAAGTTCAAACATCAAACTTGGCTTCAGGAGAGATTGCAGAGAGAATCCCCGAGGCACATGTACCAAAATTGCAGAAGTGTATGAGATCTCCCCCATTCATCAGGTGGGAGACACAGGGAACACTTGATGGCCCAAATATGAGAAAAATGAACGGTCAGGGAAAGCCGACCAAACCTCGACATGGAGCAGACACATTTTACCACCTTGATGAGTGTACCATCCTAATTATTTGGTTACCTTTAGTTCCCCGCTGCTTCCACCAGATAAACGGTCCGGATCCTTCATAAATGAGAAATGTTGGCACGTTTTTTGACAGTCAACCGCAAAATCTCTCTCCGCAAGGCCCACCTCAGCATTTTTCCACAGTGAGGATTGCCTCCTCTCTTTTTTTTCTTTTCTTCCAGTTATAAGAAGATTTTTATCTCACGTGTGCTTGAATTGCTAGGAAACTGACTGGGGCTGTGTGGGGTCCACAGAGATGTCCGTGGTAACTCCACTCCATTCAACTGTTTTGAAAGAACACAATACGATCAGGATTTTAAAAATCATTCGTATCCAAAACTTATGTGAGCCATGGCATATGAAACAATGGGGATTACACACTTGGAGTAGAGTGATAGAAGTTATGGATCATGATGATATTTGTTCCTACAGTTTAACTGAATGGTAATAATCCTATGAACGGTTTGGATGAAATACAAACATCTATAAATATCATGGTCATCTTCTGGAAGGTTTCAATGTTTGAAGTTGTTGTTCCAACTGTTTTGTTGGTCTGGCCCACACGAGTTTTAATCATGTCATATCATGGTCTTTCAAAACAATTGAATCGAGTGGATTTATGACAGGCATCTCTGTGGACCCCACAGCCCCGGTCACAGAGCTATCTATGTGCCCCGGGTCACATGCTCCTTTTGTTGTCGCCCAATACTAACTTCTATTGACTTTTAGCACATACCTCGGGAGCACATTAAACTGTACTCCCTCAGGTCTGAGGGTACTGAATCACAGAGTACAGCCAATCCCATCCATAGTTTGAAAACACGAGAACTCCTACTCAACTCAAAACTCAGTGGAATTGAGTCGACCGAGTCGCCTTGAAAATTTCGAACTAGTTTCTCAAAAATTCAAAACCTCAGAACAAGTTTTTCTGAATTATTTCATAATATTCAATATTTAAAAACTATAAGCCATAGGCAATATTGTTGAGTTTTTCCAGGTTTTTAGACTCAATTGAGCTTTTCTGGAGCTATGACTGAGTCATGACCAGTTCAAGCTTTTCTCTACTCTTTCTGAAAATACCTGGCTGAGTCGAGGAGTACTTGAGTCGAGGTTTTTCTGAGCTTATAACTATGATCTTGACCCATGGAGAAATAGACAATCAAAAGAAACAGTGGCGAAAGCTTCATGCATCTTCCCAGGGGGAAGTAGCCCCTAATCGAGAGGTTACGATGGACCATACATTTTTCAGCCAGTGGCCTACTCATGGTGGGCCAGTTGATATGTTCGATCACCGTACATGTGACCCAATTGAAGACTACAATTTTGAGTGCTCCCAAGGGGCAATTGACTTCTACAACGGTCAAATATGGCGAGTAAGAATTGGAAATTTTGAATACTCTAAGTGGGAAAGCTGAAGAGGAAAAGGTAGGCCTTCTGGCAATACAAAGAAGACAATTAATTGCAACATTCACATGACCATTTGGGCTAGAGTTGCCAAAGTCCAAGAGGCCTCATGGTACATGAGAATGGAAGACCATTTATAATACTTGCACCATATACATGTTTGGAAAATTCCCCTCTTTTGTTTATCAATCTCATAGTACATGAGAATACAATAATCTTTGTACCATGGGCATCGCTTCTAAGATTGAATTTCTATATGCTTTGCTCGTTTTCTTATTGTCTATCATTCCATCCTGCACTTCAATCAACACCATTAGTGCTAATGAATCCATCATAGACAACCAAACCCTAGTTTCATCGGCTGAAAATTTTGTGCTAGGGTTCTTCAGCCCTGTTGGTTCCCTCAACCACTACGTCGGGATATGGTACACCAAGGTCCCGAACCAAACGGTCGTGTGGGTCGCCAACAGAGAAAAGCCGCTTACGGATTCCTCTGGCATCTTCACGATCAACAACGGCAACCTCGTCATCAAGGATGGGAATGGCACCATCATGTGGTGCACTAACGTTTCGACTGCCGCCGCTTATTCAAGTGCTAGCCTTTCGGATTCGGGAAATCTTGTTTTAAGCTCTGGGGAAAATGAAAACAATGTGAAGGAGGTGTGGGAAAGCTTCGACGATCCTACAAATTGGTTCCTTCCTGGCATGAAATTAGGGATGAGCAGGACTGGTCTCGACTTGTACCTCACGTCATGGAAGTCCTCCAAAGATCCAGCTCGGGGGGATTTCTTGTTTCGGATCAATATTAAAGGTATACCCCAGTTCTTCTTAACGAAGGGATCAGATCTAAGGTGGAGAAGTGGGCCATGGAATGGCAGGAGACTGAGCGGTGTGCCCGGAATGGATCTTGAATTCATATACACCAACCATTTTGCTTCAAATGATGAGGAAACTTACCTCACATACAATCTCACCGACACATCAGCCATCTCGGCGATGACTCTTAACCCCACAGGCAATCTCCAATGGTTAACATGGATCAGTAGCAGCCAGACATGGAATCCTTACTGGTCGGCCATGGGGGATCAGTGTGACGAGTATGCCGAGTGCGGAGCCTACGCCGCCTGTGCTAGTGCTACTAATAGTGTGCCATGCGAGTGTGTCCATGGGTTTGAGCCCAAGTCGCCCCATGACTGGTATCTGAGGTATGGAACAGATGGTTGCGTTAGGCGGGCCATGTTGGAGTGTGGGAAGGGCGATAAGTTCGTCAAGATCGAACGTGTGAAGCTGCCGGATACCTCTGTTGCACATAAGGTCGCCGGAGTGAGCCTCGACAAGTGCAAAGATGTGTGCTTGAACAACTGTTCTTGCACTGCTTATTCAAGTGCTGATATTAGCGAAGGGGGGAGTGGATGTATGATCTGGGATGGGAATTTGATTGATCTCAGGGTGTTTTCTGATGGAGGGCAGGATTTTTACGTACGTGTGGCTGCTTCAGAACTAGGTACGTGTGTTTGCTTATCTGATGTTTTTTCTTTCTTTCTTTCTTAATAAGGAATTATGATGGCAAAAGGGTTGGCAGATTTGTACAAAATCAGGCCATATATGAGCAGTGGCTGAAAATTCGAGCTTGTGGGGGTGATCCTGAGATCGAAACTGAGGAAATAAATGACAGTTGCCCATATTTTGAGACCAGATCCTCTACAACATAGCGTGTAAGACACCCATGCTCTGTGGGGCCCACCATGTTGTATATGTAATCCTATCCGTCCATCATGGTTGATGCTAACAAGGAAGCCAAAAATCAGCCAGATTCACAACTTAGGTGGGCCAAACCACAAGAAACGATGGAGATGGGATACGAACCACTGATTTCTATGTGGAGCACCATGGTGTCTATTTTTAATCATACCCGTTCATCAGGTGTAACTCACCGTGATGAAGGGATGAAACAAAAATCAGCCTAGTCCATAACTCATGCGGTCCACAACCTATGAACTTTAGAGGTCATACGAGAACATTTTTGTTGTTCTCGATCGGGGGTGTGGCCCATATGAGTTTTCTAACGAGCCGGTCTTTTGTATGCAGGGTGAGCATAAGCGTTCTCACCTTACACACACACCATGGTGGACTGTACAGAATTTGGGTGTTTTCCATGAGGATTTTTCCACATAAATCTATAGCGTTCTCTTGTGTTGAATTGTTTGTGCGATTGTGATTATAGCGTTTGATTCCACTCTAAATTACTTCTTCCAGTTCCCAAGAACAATTTCTTTCGCAAATTGTTTGATTCATTATAATCGGTGATTAGGTAGATAAGCAATCTTTTCAAATCTAGTCTTAATCTGTCTATTAAGATGTTCAATTTGATTTAGTGATATTCAGATCAGGCACGCCCAGCACATATGCATACACGCAACACACCCAATCAAATCTCGGTCAAGCACTAATTCGACCTGCGTGATGATATAATACACTTATGGGGCCCTACATGCGACACATGTTTTTATAAAATGCTGTAACTCCATTCCAGGGGTTTTATAAATAGCCATGGAAAAGGATCTAATACAGCTAGTGTAATTAATATGGACCGGTCATTCCTGTAGCAAATGAACCAACGATGAGATGATCCAATCAGAGTGCTTTTTGGGAGGACGGGCAATAAGAGGTTGGACCCACTTAATGGATAGTCTAGATTAATGTTTGGAACTTCCCTTCAATTTCATAATGAAGCATTTAAATGCCGTTTTGCTGTGAGGTTACATCATTAAAGTAGGCTTTGCAATGTAGACTTTGACCCCATTTTCGCTAATCCTATTAAACGGTCAAAATGAATTCCTATCAGATGGAACGGCCAGCTCGAAGAAGAAACGGACGGTG
Source organism: Liriodendron chinense (assembly GCA_003013855.2). Taxonomy (NCBI): domain Eukaryota; kingdom Viridiplantae; phylum Streptophyta; class Magnoliopsida; order Magnoliales; family Magnoliaceae; genus Liriodendron; species Liriodendron chinense. Next base: position 40,345 of record PVNU02000630.1, on the reverse strand, counting down.
GTGATCACCGTAGTATCGATCATCTTGGTAATGCTTCTGTTGGGCTCATGTGGCTACTGCTGGAGAAAGACGAAGACCAAAAGAAAAGGTACATATCTGACTCATTTGATTGACGAGTTCGGTTTTTGCAAATCCCAAGCCAGACCTGAGCCCTGCCTTTGGTTTTGGTTACAAGTCTAGAAGGCCACAAGTCTATCATGGGCTTAGTGATTGGGCCCAATAACTAAGAGGACGGACCAGGGTGGAGTCTCCCTAGAGTCAGCTACACAAAATTATTTAGGCTCCATTTGGGCTCATCTTCAAGACCTGCAGGGATTGGAGAAAACCCCTTATTTGGATCTGAAACCTTGGTTTTGTTGCCGTTTGTAGGGTTGTCAATGGGCCTGGCCAGGCTGGACAAAATTAAGATTTTGAACAGGGTGGATCCTTCAGGCCTGGCTGGAAAATTCAAAATCTGGGCCGATGCCACCCCAGGCCAACCTGGTTGATAGCCCTACCCATTTGGATCGCCAATCGAAATTGTTGGTTTCAGAATTGCCCTGATGAAATAACATTTGATGGTAAAAGCCTTTTGCAGAAGTTGTGGCCCAACAGGCCCCTAGAAATATTAAGCTCATCACTTGTCAAGTTGGCCCAGATCTGCTTGGCCCAACTCATTTTCTCATATATTGGGCTGGGCTTGGATTAGGATCTTAGAGAATGATGGGTTGGGTCTGAAAATGCTTCAGCATGTGTTACCCACCGCAACCGTAATTTAGGTCCATGGTGGACCAATCACAAAGCTCCCAGAAGATCGATGGTACTGATAACCTGAACATCTCCAAGTGCAGATCCCCCATCGAAAATGCGGGAGTGCATGAGTTTGAGTCATGATTAGCCAGTGAGCTACAGACATAAGCCCACGCCCACGCCCACCCATGGCATTAGGGCTGGGGGTGAGCTAGGCCCACAAGAAAAATATTCAACCCCCGGTTGTTAAATAACTTGGTTTGGCTGCGCTGGCCCACTTTCTTGGCCTTTATCCAATGTTCCACACAATCAGTTGATGGGCCTAAATACACAGGCCCCAATCAGCCCGTTGCCACCCTAGCAGTTTAGTAACATTTGATGATGTTTTCAGGTGGTGGGGAGGAGGAAAGGAGAAATGACATACTTCCAACAGAGCTTGAAGAATCTACAAAGGGCCCAGATCTGCCGTTGTTTGATTTGAGTATTATAGTAGCTGCTACAGATAATTTCTGCACTGTAAATAAGCTTGGTGAAGGTGGATTTGGGCCTGTTTACAAGGTAATTCCTCTTTTAATGTCTGCATATATATGTGTCTAAGCACACATTGTAAATACACGTGTGCTTACATATACATTTGCATGTGGCCTTCATTCTGTAACAAAATCTGTAATTTTATTTGTAGGCCGACATCTAAACACGCAGACATGACACTTTTCATTTGCACTATATAAACAGGGTTTCAATTATACCAAGTCGGTTCCATGGTTTTGGTAATCCAGACCACTGATTGGCTGTCTTGAATGGATTGTGCCTCAAAATAACAATCCTAACCGTTAGATCAGTAGTCTACAGGTAAAGAGTTAATGGGAGAATTTCAATAATAGATTCAGCTGTCCAAAGTCTATACATCAATCGTTGGGATCTCTCAGTTTGGGATATTTTTGGGCAATGTTGCATTAATGGCAGCACCCAAGAGGCCTACTGTCTAGATTACCATTAATAGACCAATAGTCTGTATTATTGAACCGGACTATATATTCCCAAATCCTAATGCATACGCACACGCATACATACCAGGGGCACCACTGACACATCTTTCACTTCCACTGGAATATTAAAAAAAAAAGTAGCAGATCTGTCTTAAGATTTTTAACCATTTAAGCTTAGAATGACAAATCTATCATTTTTTTATGGCCCGTTTGGCACCATGGATTTGAGGAGAAAGGAGGAGAAAGGAGGAGAAACTGGTTGCTTTATTATGTTTGGCACCATGAATTTGATGAGAAGTGGATTTGAGTGGAATCCAGGAGAACTCAAAAAGGCACTTTTAAGCCCTTTTTCAAATCCTCAAAAAAAAAGGTGGGATTTGAGGAGAAATCCTTCCCAACGTGGGACCCACCGTAATGTGTCCCTAACTATGGGACCCAACATGATGTACATTTTCCATCCAGCTTGTTGATAAGGTCACAAAGACCGGGATGAAGGGACCACACAAATTTCAGTTTAATCCAAGACTTTTGTGCATCATAAAGGTCTCACGCTCCATTTTTTCTTGTTTTATGGTCCACTTTAGGTGTGGATTTGCTTTATTTTTTGGATCTTGGCATAAAATGATATGTAAAAATGGATGAATGGTGTGGATTTAAAAATCTAGGCTAATACGATGGGCATATGGTGGGATTAAAATTTACACCGTCCATTCCTTCATGTTTGATTTCTCTCAAATCTTGGCTGCCAAACAGAAAATCTGGAATTGATAAGAAGTGGAATCGATGAGAATTCATATCATGGAATCCACTTCTCCTCAAATCCATGGTGCCAAACGGGCCAGTCTCATTTCTCCTTGCTTTCTACATTGCATTAGTTCTCATTTTGCAACATTTTTGGGACCATCCTCCTTTCCTTAGCATACGAGAATCTCATAGTAGAAAATTGAACTATTGCATTGCCTAAAGTAGAATTACGATGTATTGTTTAGGGTGAATTGATGACTGGAGATGAGATAGCAATTAAAAGGCTTTCTAAAAGTTCTGGACAAGGGATTGCAGAATTCAAAAATGAAGTTGCATTGATTGCCAAACTCCAACACCGGAATCTGGTTAAGATGCTCGGCTACTGCATTCAAGGAGAAGAGAAGATGTTGATTTATGAGTATATGCCCAACAAAAGCTTGGACTTCTTTATTTTTGGTATGGATTTCTTTTCGCATTATTGGGGAGTAAAGAAAATTATAAATTAATGGAATGGATCAAATAGTTATAGTAAAATCATAAAACTGTGTAAGTTTTACTACTCATTGACTAGACTCAAAATTAGGTCGAATTCAATCGTTTCAATGAAAGTTCAAGTTGAGTCACGGAGAAATCGGCAGGTGGGTGTGAATCGGTCCCGAATCACACCCATTCATGACCTGCCAACTTGAGACTTACTATGCTTCTTTATGTGAACTTTGAGCAGATCGAACAAGGCGTGTTATGTTGGATTGGGAGAAACGCTTTGACATTATCATCGGGATCGCTCGAGGAGTTCTTTATCTTCATCAGGATTCCAGACTGAGAATCATCCACAGGGATCTGAAGGCCAGCAATGTTTTGTTAGATGCTAACATGAATCCTAAAATTTCCGATTTCGGTACGGCAAGAATATTTGGTGGAGATCAAACTCAAGCAAATACCAACAGAGTGGTTGGAACAATGTAACTACTCGCACTATCCATCATAATAGTTTAGAAACATGAAAACTCAACTCGGCATGGGACCCAGTCGAGTCGAGTCAACTTGAAAACTCTTACAAGTTTCTCTGAGTTTTTTTTATCAATATTCTTTAATATCTAAAAGGTATGAGTAAAACACACACACACACACACACACCTCTTTGGGCCGGATTTTCAGATGATGCTTGAGGCCTGTGAGTTGGACCCTGGGTGAATTTTAGGCTCAGTTATTAATCATGATGGGACTGGGTCTGAATCCTTAGGTCATCGTCTGGGCTGGGCTGGGCTGGGCTTGGGCTCTAGTCTTTAGCTCATGGATAGCTTGGAATGCTTAGGTGAGTCCCACATGTGGCCCATTTTCCACCCTCACACAGCACATCATCTGTTTGAGTGAGTGGTTAACGATCTTCGGTCGTCCTAAACGGTTACATTGGCCTGTGAAATGCAGTGGTTATATGTCTCCAGAGTATGCTATGGACGGACTTTTCTCAGCAAAATCAGATGTTTTTAGTTTTGGAGTACTATTGTTAGAGATCATTAGTGGAAAGAAGAACAGCAGTTACTACACCAAAGGATCGTCTTCGAACTTGATAGGCAACGTAAGTAAACGCAATCTTCGAAGTTTTTAGTCTTTTTCTACCATTTTTTTTTCCTTCATTGTGTACTCAGTTCATCATGTTATTGGAACCATTTCAGGCATGGGAGCTATGGATACAAGGGAGAGGTTTAGAGCTGTTGGATTCATTGATGAGCAATTCGTGCGCTCCAGATGAGGTATTGAGATGCATCCAGGTGGGTCTCTTATGTGTGCAGGAGAGTGCAGTGGAGAGGCCCACAATGTCATCCGTTGTTTTCATGCTTGCTAATGACACCAACATGCCCATACCAAAGAATCCTGCACTTTCGATACGGAGAAACGGCAATCACTGTAGGTCCCCGTCGACCATTGGGACGGGATCTTGTTCGGTAAATGAGGTAACGATTTCCACTGTAAACGCCCGGTAGCAGCATTGAAAGCTCGAATCAAGCACATGTGCATTAAGAGGAGCACAACCCAATTTCGAATAGGCCCCACCTGGGTTTGGCCCAAAGATGTTGTTTAGATTGGATCTCTATCGTGTTAATGGTGGTTGGAGGTTTGCTATTATCCACATGGGCACACCTGACACATGTACGGGACATCCTGGCCATATATCAGCTAGGGCTGTAAATTAGCATTAGGCAACTCAATATTCTATATTGCCATTTTTGGATCTATTCATATTTTATTTTTATTTTTATTTTCTTATTGATTGTATTTCCTCTTTAGTCTCTGAATTAGGAAATGATTAGGAGATTTGGTTCGACACTTTTATGAATTTATTGTATCCTAGTACAAAAAATATAAGAAAAGTAATAAATTAATCTTATCAAAATTCGTTTGTTCTTCTCTAAAAATTTTCATGGTATCAGAGCATTGACCTCTTATTCATTCATCATCACATTCACGACTGAGACACCTTTTCTCGTAGCTTCTGCATCTACCACATCTAGGCCTCTGCATTGCCATCACCACCTTCGGGCACCAGCGAGATGTGTTGCCATCCCCACCACGATTCACTCATCACCACAGTCACCTAAAGCCTCACCCCGAGCCAGGTCCACTGCAACCTTGCAACCCACCGGCTACAACCCTAAGCCCCACCCATCGCAGCAACCCACCCCATTTGGCCAAGAACTCAAGGTGCTCAATTTTACAAGGTGGGCCACAATGCACATAAAGAAGAAAGCCATACAAATTCTTGCCACCCATTGTTCCTTACATGCATGGCCCACCAAACGATTGGCCATCCTGATATTTTGACCAGATGATCGACACCATTCTTTACACTTCCGAGTACAACTCTTCCAGATACCAAAATCAGAATGAGTCGCCCCAACTCGTTTTCATTTTGGCCCATTTCGTTGCGGTGACACTTAGGGCTAACTAAAACCAAGCCTATCTCAAACAACATATCAATCCATGCTTGATACTTAGATCTGATGCCCTACACACATGCCAAGTTGGCATGTGTGCACCAATAGGAACGCACGTGGGGCTAGCTGACCCACCTTCAGGCAGCAAAATCTGCATTCGACGCCTGACTCAGTATTTCAATTTGGACTAGTAGTCCTCATTTTACAAATGTTTTACCAGTAAATACATAGTTGTTTATTTAATTAATTCCAAAAACAATACTGCTATATGTATTAATGTATTTTAATGCATTTTAGTCAACTAAACATTAACTCACACCGAATTGCTAACCAAACCCATTAACTCATCTCAAAGCCACAACTTAACCCAACCAACGCCTTCTCTTGCCTGGGAGCGGATTAGCGATTACCCGGCTTGGTGGGTGTTACCCTAACCGTGTGGGGCCCACCTTGATGAATTATTTTTATATCCAGGCCGTTCATCCATTGTTTCAGATCATTTAAAGACATTATGCAAAAACTTAAGCAGATCCAGGTCTCGGGTGAACCACACCACTTAAAAATGTGAACAGTGATCATTGAAAGCCTTTTGTAGGCCAGAAAAAATTTGGATCAAGCTAATATTTTTATTTTCCATTCATCAAGTTCTAGTTGACCTTATCAACGGGTTGGATGACAAAGAAACATTAAGGATCTGCTTACGGTGAGCCTTGGGAAGTTTTTCATGGTGAGTGCTCAATCTTTACTGTTTCTTGTGGTGTGCTCCACCTGAGATTTGGATGTGCTTAATGTTTAGGACCTCGATCTAAAATGGGCTGAAGAAACAAATGGACGGAATGGATATAGAACATATCGTCAAGGTGGGCCATGTCTGGCCATCTCATCTATTCCACCTTTTTTATTTACATATTTAACAAGAAAGAAGTTGATTAATGTGACTTGAATTATCCACCCACCGAGTGCATATGACATTTGCTTACAGTAATTAGACTGTTGATGTAGTGAATCATGGAGTAGATGGGCTACAGCCTCTAAAAGATAAGGTGACTAAATTATCATTTCTGTCCAATCAATGGTTCACAAATGGATGGTTAAAATATGTTGAGCAAAATCCAAATTAATTGGCAAAAAGTCACAGACAATGAAATCTCAATTCTTGTTATGGGTTTATGGCTCATCCATATGGCTATTCGAGGGTAGAAGCCTTTGTAACGGCCGTATGATACATCATAATTAACCATGACGTTTGACATCTACTCTGTACATCGAAAGTAGATGTCAGGCTCATTATTTGAACCAATATGGACTGGTATAACCTACCCAAACACCTCAATTTGTTACCTGGTTGATCACCCACCTTACATATATGGCCCACGCACAGGTTACAACCGTTCATTGGGTGGACCCCACTGGTCGATGAACCAGATAGAAGAGGAAAGAATATTGTTTCATGCAAGCCAATATTATTCCATGCTATCCCTTGGACTTGGGGATTTTTCTTAAGTGCCATTATTGTACCATTGCTCATCTACGGCGGTCTCTCTAAATTGACGCTCTTGATCCGTCCTTATCCTCGAAATGGGCCAGTGTAATGTGGAGATTAGGGTAGTTTCATGAGGGCCACTTTTCAATGTCTGCATGTGCCATCATGGCGGATGGGCCCCACTCATCATGAAGGCAATGTATCCGCTTGGCACAGACATGCGGGCAACAACGCCCCATCTCCGATACGACAAGAAGGATGATATGGTCGTTTTCCAACACTTTTAACAGGACTCCAACTGTGGTGGTGGGAATTAATTTGGCCACGTGGTGCTGTCGCTGATGGTAGGTTGGTGGTGTAAGATGTGGTGGGATTTGATTAGGCCATGTGTTGCTTTTAGAGGTAGGTGCATTACTCTGCCTAACAACTTTCAAATAATCTTTGCATAGGCCCATCTCTAACAGAGGCATGTGGTCTAATCAAATCAAGTAATGCCCCAACACCATTGAGCTAATTAGAGGTGCTGGGTCACTACCCAACTTGTGAGCTTTCAAACCAAAGCTGAATGTGTGGTGAGGCAGTTGCCAGCTTTTACTATGGCATGAAGACTTGTGGTGCTCACCATAATGTATGTGTTTTATCGACTGGCACATCTGTTTTTTCAGCTCATTTTAGGATGTGAGCCCAAAATTGAAGCATTTCCAAGGGTTTTTTCAGCTCATCTGTTTTTATAAAATGCTGTGACTCCATTCCAAGGGTTTTATAAATAGCCATGGAAAAGGATCTAATACAGCTAGTGTAATTAATATGGACCGGTCATTCCTGTAGCAAATGAACCAACGATGAGATGATCCAATCAGAGTGCTTTTTGGGAGGACGGGCAATAAGAGGTTGGACCCACTTAATGGATAGTCTAGATTAATGTTAGGAACTTTCCTTCAATTTCATAATGAAGCAATTAAATGACGTTTTGCTGTGAGGTTATATCATATAAAGTAGGCTTTGCAATGTAGACTTTGACCCCATTTTCGCTAATCCTATTAAACGGTCAAAATGAATTCCTATCAGATGGAACGGCCAGCTCGAAGAAGAAACAGACGGTGGTGATCACCGTAGTATTGATCATCTCGGTAATGCTTCTGTTGGGCTCATGTGGCTACTGCTGGAGAAAGAAGAAGACCAAAGAAAAGGTACATATCTGACTCATTTGATTGACGAGTTCGGTTTTTGCAAATCCCGAGCCAGACCTGAGCCCTGCCTTTGGTTTTGGCTATTTTACAAGCCTAGAAGGCCACAAGTCTATCATGGGTCTAGTAATTGGGCACAATAACTAAGAGGACGGGCCAGGGCGGAGTCTCCCTAGAGTCAGCTACACAAAATTATTTAGGGTCCATTTGGGCTCAACTTCAAGACCTGCAGGGATTGGAGAAAAGCCCATATTTGGATCTGAAACCTTGGTTTTGTTGCCCGTTTGTAGGGTTGTCAATGGCCCTGGCTCAGGCTGGACAAAATCAAGATTTTGAACAATGCGGATCCTTCAAGGCTGGCTGGAAATTTCAAAATCCAGGCTGATGCCACCCTCGGCCCACCTCGTTGATAGCCCTACCCATTTTGATCGCCAATCGAAATTGTCGGTTTCAGAATTGCCCGATGAAATAACATTTGATGGGAAAAGCCTTTTGCAGAAGTTGTGGCCCAACACGCCCTTAGGGATATTAAGCTTAGCACTTGTCAAGCTGGCCCAGATCTGCTTGGCCCAACTCATTTTCTCATATATTGGGCTGGGCTTGGATTAGGATCTTAGAGAATGATGGTTGTGTCTGGAAATGCTTCAGCATGCGTAACCCACCACAACCGTAATTTAGGTCCATGGTGGACCAATCACAAAGCTCCCAGAAGATCGATGGTTCTGATAACATGAACATCTCCAAGTGCAGATCCCCCATCGAAAATGCTCGAGCGCATGAGTTTGAGTCATGAGTAGCCAGTGAGCTACGGACATAAGCCCACGCCCACGCCCACCCATGGCATTAGGGCTGGGGGTGAGCTAGGCCCACAAGAAAAATATTCAACCCCCGGTTGTTAAATAACTTGGTTTGGCTGGGCTGGCCCACTTTCTTGGCCTTTATCCAATGTTCCACACAATCAGTTGATGGGCCTAAACACACAGGCCCCAATCAGCCCGTTGCCACCCTAGTAGTTTAGTAACGTTTGATGATGTTTTCAGGTGGTGGGGAGGAGGAAAGGAGAAGTGACATCCTTCCAACAGAGCTTGAAGAATCTACAAAGGGCCCAGATCTGCCATTGTTTGATTTGAGTATTATAGTAGCTGCTACAGATAATTTCTCCACGGTAAATAAGCTTGGTGAAGGTGGATTTGGCCCTGTTTACAAGGTAAGTCCTCTTTTAATGTCTGCATGTGTGTCAAAGCACACATTGTAAATACATGTGTGCTTACAAATACATTTTCCTGTAGCCTTAGTTCTGTAACATAAATATGTGATTTTATTTGCAGGCCACATCTAACACTTAAACATGACACTTTTCATTCACACTATATAAACAGGGTTTCAATTATGACAAGTCGGTTCCGTGGTTTTGGTAATCCAGACCATTGATTGGCTGTGTCCACACTGAATGGACTGTGCCTGAAAATAACGATCCTAACCGTTAGATCAGTAGTCTACAGGTAAAGAGTTAATGGGAGAATTTCAATAATAGATTCAGCGGTCCATAGTCTATACATCAATCGTTGGGATCTCTCAGTTTGGGATATTTTTGGGCAATGTTGCATTAATGGCTGGACCCAAGAGGCCTACTGTCTAGATTACCATTAATAGACCAATAGTCTGTATTATTGAACCGGATTATATATTCCTAATGCATACATACATACATACATACAAGGAGGCACCACTGACACATCTTTCACTTCCACTGGAGTAATAAAAAAAAAAAAAAAAAAGTAGCAAATCTGTCTTAAGATTTTTAACCATTTAAGCTTAGAATGACAAATCTATCATTCTTTTAGTCTCATTTCTCTTTGCTTTCTATATTGCATTAGTTCTCATTTTGCAACATTTTTCGGATGATCCTCCTTTCCTTAGCATACGATAATCTCATAGTAGAAGATTGAACTATTGCATTGCCTAAAGTAGAATTACGATGTATTGTTTAGGGTGAGTTGATGAGTGGAGATGAGATAGCAATTAAAAGGCTTTCTAAAAGTTCTGGACAAGGGATTGCAGAATTCAAAAATGAAGTTGCATTGATTGCCAAACTCCAACACCGGAATCCGGATAAGATGCTCGGCTGCTGCATTCAAGGAGGAGAAGATATTGATTTATGAGTATATGCCTAACAAAAGCTTGGACTTTTTTATTTTTGGTATGGATTTCTTTTCGCATCATCGGGAGTAAAGAAAATTATAAATTAATGGAATGGATCAAATAGTTATAGTAAAATCATAAAACTATATGAGTTTTACTACTCATTGACTAGACTCAAAATTTGGTCGAATTCAATCGTTTCAATGAAAGTTCAAGTTGAGTCACGGAGAAATCGGCAAGTGGGTGTGAATCGGTCCCGAATCACACCCATTCATGACCTACCAAATTGAGCCTGACTATGCTTCTTTATGTGAACTTTGAGCAGATCGAACAAGGCATGTTATGTTGGATTGGGAGAAACGCTTTGACATTATCATCGGGATCGCTCGAGGGGTTCTTTATCTTCATCAGGATTCCAGACTGAGAATCATCCATAGGGATCTGAAGGCCAACAATGTTTTGTTAGATGCTAATATGAATCCTAAAATTTCCAATTTCGGTACGGTGAGAGTATTTGGTGGAGATCAAACTCAAGCAAATACCAACAGAGTGGTTGGAACAATGTAACTACTCACACTATCCATCAAAATAGTTTAGAAACAGGAAAACTCAACTCGACACGAAACCCAGTCGAGTCGAGTCAACTTGAAAACTCCTGCAAGTTTCTCTGATTTTTTTTTCAATATTCTTTAATATCTAAAAGGTATGAGTAACACACACAACACACACACACACACACCCCCACCCCTCTTTGGGCCTGGTTTTCAGATGATGCTTGAGGCCTGTGAGTTGGACCCTGAGTGAATTTTAGGCTCAGTTATTAATCTTGATGGAGTGGGTCTGAATCCTTAGGTCATCGTCTGGGCTGGGCTGGGCTTGGACTCTAGTCTTTAGCTCATGGATGGCTTGGAATGCTTAGGTGAGTCCCACATGTGGCCCATTTTCCACCCTCACACAGCACATCATATGTTTGAGTGAGTGGTTAACGATCTTCTGTCATCCTAAACGGTTACATTGGCCTGTGAAATGCAGTGGTTATATGTCTCCAGAGTATGCTATGGACGGACTTTTCTCAGCAAAATCAGATGTTTTTAGTTTTGGAGTATTATTGTTAGAGATCATTAGCAGAAAGAAGAACAGCGGTTACTACACCAACGATCCGTCTTCAAACTTGATAAGCAACGTAATAAACGCAATCTTTGAAGTTCTTAGTCTTTTTCTACCATTTTTTTTTTCTTCATTGTGTACTCAGTTCATCATGTTATTGGGACCATTTCAGGCATGGGAGCTATGGATACAAGGGAGAGGTTTAGAGCTGTTGGATTCATCAATGAGCAATTCGTGCGCTTCAGATGAGGTATTGAGATGCATCCAGGTGGGTCTCTTGTGTGTGCCGGAGAGTGCAGTGGAGAGGCCCACAATGTCATCCGTTGTTTTCATGCTTGCTAATGACACCAAGATGCCCATACCAAAGAATCCTGCACTTTCGATACGGAGAAACGGCAATCACTGTAGGTCCTTGTCGACCAGTGGGACGGGATCTTGTTCCATAAATGAGGTAACGATTTCCATTGTAAACGCTCGGTAGCAGCAGTGAAAGCTCGAATCAAGCACATGTGCATTAAGAGGAGCACAACCCAATTTCGAATAGGCCCCACCTGGGTTTGGCCCAAAGATGTTGTTTAGATTGGATCTCTATCGTGTTAATGGTGGTTGGAGGTTTGCTATTATCCACATGGGCACACCTGCCACATGGACAGGACATCCTGGCCATATATCAGCTAGGGCTGTAAATTAGCATAAGGCAACTCAATATTCTATAATACCATTTTTGGATCTATTCATATTTTATTTTATTTTTATTTTTATTTTCTTATTGATTGTATTTCCTATTTAGTCTCTGAATTAGGAAATGATTAGGAGATTTGGTTCGACCCTTCTATAAATTTATTGTATCCTAGTACAAAAAATAAAAGAAACAGTAATAAATTAATCTTATCAAAATTCATTTTGTTCTTCTCTAAAAATTTCATGGTATCAGAGTATTGACCTCTGATTCATTCATCATCAAAGTCACCTCACCGAGACACCTTTCTCTAATTCATCCATCGTAGCTTCTGCATCTACCACATCTAGGCCTCTGCATTGCCATCACCACCTTCGAGCACCAGCGAGATGTGTGTCGCCATCCCTACCACGATTCACTCATCACCACAGTCACCTAAAGCCTCACCCCGAGCCAGGTCCACTGCAACCCTGCGACCCACCGGCTACAACCCTAAGCCCCACCCATCGCAGCAACCCACCCCATTTGACCAAGAACTCAATGCTCAATTTTACAAGGTGGGCCACAAATGCACATAAAGAAGAAACCATGAAAGTCTTGCCACCCATTGTTTCCTTACATGCATGGCCTACCAAACGATTGGCCGTCCTGATATTTTGACCAGATAATCGACACCATTGTTTACACTTCCGAGTGCAACTCTACCGGATACCAAAATCAGAATGAGTCGCCCCAGCTAGTTTCATTTTGGCCCATCTGGTTGCAGTGACTCTTAGGGCTAACTAAAACCAAGCTATCTCAAACAATACTCCAAACCATGCTTGATGCTCAGATCTGATGTCCTACACACATGCCAAGTTGGCATGTGTGCACCAAGAAGACCTACGAAGAAGCACCTCCTTCCACATCCAATCTGAAGAAACCTACCATGAAATGCAGCAGAGTAGCGGCTAAGAAGAAAACCCCTATGAACGACCCGGTTGACTGGTATGACAGGCTGAGGAGAATTAACCAAAGGGCTGTGAACTCCATATGTGTAACTGATGGATAGTATGCTTTGTTGGGTGCGTTTCACACAAACCTTCGGATCTCGCCCCCCAATATACTAGAATTATGGACTATGATAATGCAATAAACAAGAATAAACATCAACCACACGACACAGAGTTTTTACGTGAAAAACCCTCAAAAGAGGTAAAAACCACGGGACCTAGTCCAGATCAACAATCCACTATCTCAGGGAACTGTTACAACCGATCTCAAGCACACACCACTTGGATCAAACCTTCTTCACCCACTTGGGATGGATAAACAACAAGAGAATAGTAAAAAAGGAGCGATCTCACCGATCCCGAGGACGTAGAAGCGCTGAGACGACGGTTGCGCAGAAGAATCCCTCTTCAAGCAACTTCTTCCTTCTACAAGCTTCCTCTTTCTCTCTCTTCTCTTTCTCTCTTCCTCTTTTTCTCTCTTTCTCACCTTGGATGTGCAAACACTCTAATGGGATTACCTAATCCCGTTTTGGAACTCCTTAAGTACGAAAACGGAGGAATTAGAGCCCAAATAGAAAACTGCGTACAAGCAGTCCGCGCCAGGTCAGGCGCTCGGTCACCAGACCGTCGGGCGCCCGGCCAAGCCCAAAAACATTCAGGGAAAAAAACAGGAGAAACCACAAATTTCTGGCGCCCGGACCAACATGGTCGGGCGCCCGGCCAGGTCATCGGGCGCCCAGCTGTTGTCAAAACAGCCCAGCGTGCAAGCCTCCTTCCGGACCAATTTCGGTCGCCCGGCCATACCCAGAAAAAATTCTCTCTCCTCTGAATGAGGAGGAAACGTCCCATCAAATCTCCCCATTTCCGACTCAGGAGAAATTCGCCTTCTTCAAGCGAGCCAGGTTTCTGCAAACCTCAAACTTGCCCTTGAGCAAAGCCTTGGTCATCATGTCTGACCCGTTATCGTCCGTATGAACCTTCTCAAGCTGTAACACTTTCTGTTCCAAAGTATCCCTGATCCAGTGATACCGAATCTCTATGTGCTTCGACTTGGAATGCTGACTTGGATTCTTACTCAAGTGTATAGCACTTTGGCTATCGCAATAGACCACGTGCTCCTCCTGCTTCAGATTAAGTTCCTGTAGGAACCTCTTCATCCAAAGCATCTCTTTACATGCTTTTGTGACCGCAATGTACTCGGCCTCTATCGTCGACAATGTTACGACCTTCTGTAGCTTGCTCTGCCAAGAGACCACTCCCCCTGCAAACATGAACATGAACCCTGATGTAGACTTCCTAGAGTCTATGTCACCTGACATATCTGCATCTGTATAGCCTTCTAACACAGATTTTCCGTCACCATAGCATAGGCTCAAGTTGGATGAACCTCTTAGATACCGTAGTATCCACTTCACCGCTGCCCAATGTTCCTTGCCAGGATTGGTAAGATACCGGCTGACAACACCAACCGCATATGCTATGTCTGGGTGCGTACACACCATAGCATACAACAAACTTCCTACTGCTGACGCGTAGGGTATCTTCCGCATCTCTTCCACTTCCGCCTTCATCTTGGGACACTGTTTGTCGCACAATTTGAAGTGACCATCCAGTGGAGTACTGACCAGCTTCGCCGCATTCATGTTGAACCGCTCTAGGACTTTCTCAATGTACCGCTCTTGTGACAACCAAAGCTTCCTATTACTTTTGCCACGGGTTATCTCCATTCCTAAGATCTATTTGGCCGAGCCCAAGTCTTTCATCACAAACGACTTGCCCAACTCCTGTTTCAGTCTGTCAATCTTCTTGATGTCTTTTCCCATGATGAGCATGTCACCAACGTACAATAGCAGAAATAAGAAATCATCATCTGAGAACCTGCGAGTGAACACACAGCGGTTCGACTCCGTTCTGTCATATCCATGCTTCAACATGAACGAGTCGAACTTCTTGTACCATTGCCTAGGAGCTTGCTTCAACCCATACAAGCTCTTCTTAAGCCTGCACACCATATGCTCTTTGCCCTTGACTTCGAACCCCTCTGGTTGGGGCATGTAGATCTCTTCTTCCAGGTCACCATGGAGAAAGGCAGTTTTGACATCTAACTGCTCTATCTCCAGATCCATGATAGTCGCCAATCCAAGCAACACCCGTATGGATGTCATCTTCACCACTGGTGAGAATATCTCCTCGAAGTCTATTCATTTCCTCTGACCAAACCCTTTCATCACAAGTCTGGCCTTGTACCTTGTTTGTGAATTCTTCTGCTCATTCTTCTTTCTGAACACCTACTTGTTGCTTAGAGTTTTCTTGCCCTTAGGTACTTTCACCATGTCATAAATATGGTTCTTATGCAAGGATTTCATCTCCTCTTACATAGCTTTCAACCACTCCCCCCTTATGCTCGTCGGCCAGGGCCTCAGAATAGTCTTCTGGCTCTCCCCCATCTGTGAGCATAATGTACTCATGCGACGAGTACTTCTTGGATGGATGTCTGTCCCTTGATGTCCTCCTCACCTGCGGCTCAACAGGTGAATCAAGTTGGGGCTGCTCCCCCTATTCATCTTCTGTAAGGACTCCCTCATCCTCTGCACCTTGCTGTACTCCCCCGTCATCAGGCACCATGGGAGGAGTAATCGGATCTATGTCTTCCAGTTCACCTCAACTGGGTTAGGTCTTCTCTGGCTTTTCAATGTCTTCTATACACTGATCTTCAATGAAAACCACATCTCTGCTCCTGACGAGCTTCTTCTCGATCGGATCCCACAACCTGTAACCGAACTTCTCATCACCGTACCATAAGAACACATACTGCCTAATCTTCATATCGAGCTTAGACCTCTCGTCCTTTGGTACGTGAACGAATGCCCTGCATCCCAACACCCTGAGATGATTGTACGATGGATCACGTCCAGTCCACACCTTTTCAGGTACTTCTCCATTCAACGGGGCTGATGGAGACCTGTTTATCAAATACACCGCCGTGTGCATCGCTTCTCCCCAGAACATCTTGGGCAACTTTGCATGGGATAACATACATCTGATTCTCTCTACAATGGTGCGATTCATTCGCTTAGCCACACCATTGTGCTGGGGGGTCTTGGGAACCGACTGTTCATACCGTATACCCAGTGACTTGCAGTACTCATGGAAGTCACCTATGTATTCACCACCATTGTCAGTGCGGATGCACTTCAATGATCTGCCTATCTCTCTCTCGACTATAGCATGAAACAGTTTAAACACACCAAAGACCTCGTCCTTAGATTTCAAAGCATACACCCAAACCCTCCTAGATGCATCATCTATAAAAGTGACAAAATACAATACCCCAACCAAGGTTTTTGTCC
Organism: Liriodendron chinense; assembly: GCA_003013855.2. Taxonomy (NCBI): domain Eukaryota; kingdom Viridiplantae; phylum Streptophyta; class Magnoliopsida; order Magnoliales; family Magnoliaceae; genus Liriodendron; species Liriodendron chinense. The sequence goes on along the minus strand of PVNU02000630.1, from coordinate 24,007 downwards.
TCATAGGACTACAAACATCAGAGTAAATTAAATCTAATGCATGTACTTTATTAATATGAGAAGCAATTTTAACAAAAGAAACTCTATGCTGTTTCCCAGATAAGCAGTCAATACAGGTTTTGAGAGGTATACCTGTCACGTCTGAAAGGAGCCGTTTCTTCGCTAGTAGCTGAAGCCCTTTTTCACTCATGTGGCCTAGACGCCTGTGCCACACGTCAGTACCTGAATCTTCCGCTGCGTTCAATCCACCCTTGCACACACTGACACTTGCCTTGTAAAGGGTGCAACACTTCTTTCCCCTGGCAGCAATCAACGAACCCTTGATGAGCTTTCAGCGCCCACAAACAAACTGACTTTCATCCCCATCATCGTCCAACCTTTCCGTCAACATCAAGTTGAGGCGAAGGTCTGAAATGTGTCTCACATCCCTGAGAACCAATGTGCATCCCACATCGGTCTTCAAACAAATATCACCGACCCCTACGATCTTCGAAACACCAGAATTTTCCATCTTCACTATCCCATAGTCACCTGACTTGTAGCTTGTAAAGAAATCTCTGCGTGGAGTCGCATGAAACAAGGCTCTCGAGTCTATCACCGAGTCGGTGTCCTGACTCGAAGCCGTGAGACAAGTATCGTGATCTGCCGAAAGAATAACAACAACGTCACCATCTGAGGCAACTGCAGTAGAATCTGAATCATCTTCCTTCTCCTTTCCTTTACCCTTCTTGTCACTCTTCTTCTTGTGACATTCATGCTTATAGTGGCCCTTCTTACCACATTCCAGCATTCAACATCTTTCCTGGCAACTGACTTGCGTCTTGATTTATCTCGGGCTTTTCCGCCCTTTCTGTTCTTACCTCTCCCCCGATCTTGTGTCACAAGGGCCTCTTGTTGAGCAGGCCCTAGAGACTTCCTCCTTGTCTCCTCATTGAAGAGACAGCTTGTTACCTGATCCATGGATACCTTTATCTGGCGCGGAATTACTCAGAGACACCACCAATGTCTCCCAACTGTCAGGCAATGAGCTAAGCAGTAGCAAAGCCTGAAGTTCATCATCCAGGACCATCTTCATGGCGGAGAGCTGGTTCACAATGTTGCTGACCTCATTTATGTGTTCAGCCACAGAACCACCATCTTTGAACTTGAGATTCACAAGTCGCCTTATCAGGAATATTTTATTGCCGGCTGTCTTCCTCTCATACAGCCCTTGCAATTTCTACCATAGGCTAGCGGCTGAGGTTTCCGTAGACACATGGTGGAATACGGAATCATCTAACCATTGTCTAATAAACCCCATCGCCTTCTGGTCCAACTTCTTCCAATCATCATTAGGCATATCCGTGATCTTCTCTGATATGCCTAAGATCGGAGCATATAGGTCCTTGCAATAGAGCAAGTCCTCCATCTTAGCCTTCCATATGGTCCAGTTAGAACCATTGAGGCTGATCATCCTTGATGAGCCACCTTCCATAATTCAGAACCGATCCCACTCCGTTCAAACAACCTGAACTCTCTGATACCACTTTGTTGGGTGCGTTTCACATAAACCTTCGGATCTCGCCCCCCAATAAACTAGAATTATAGACTATGATAATGCAATAAACAAGAATAAACATCAACCACACGACACAAGGAGTTTTTACGTGGAAAACCCTCGAAAGAGGTAAAAACCACTGGACCTAGTCCAGATCAACAATCCACTATCTCAGGGAACTGTTACAACCGATCTCAAGCACACACTACTTGTATCAAAACTTCTTCACCCACTTGGGATGGATAAACAATAAGAGAATAGTAAAAAAGGAGCGATCTCACCGATCCCAAGGACGTAGAAGCGCTGAGACGACGGTTGCGCAGAAGAATCCCTCTTCAAGCAACTTCTCCCTTCTACAAGCTTCCTCTTTCTCTCTCTTCTCTTTCTCTCTTCCTCTTTTTCTCTCTTTCTCACCTTGGACGTGCAAACACTCTAATGGGATGACCTAATCCCATTTTGGAACTCCTTAAGTACGAAAACGGAGGACTTAGAGCCCAAATAGGAAACTGCGTACAAGCAGTCCGCGCCGGGTCAGGCGCTCGATCACCAGACCGTTGAGCGCCCGGCCAGGCCCAAAAACATCCAGCGAAAAAAACAGGAGAAACCACCAATTTCGGGCGCCCCGCCAGGTCATCGGGCGCCCGGTCACCAGACCACCAAGCGCCCGGCTGTTGTCAAAACAGCCCAGCGTGCAAGCCTCCTTCCGGACCAATTTCGGTCACCCGGCCACATTTTGGGCCGGGCGCCAGGCCATACCCAAAAAAAATTCCCTCTCCTCTGAATGAGGAGGAAACGTCCCATCATGCTTATGTGGAACGCTCTAGGGATAGGTAATGAGGCAACAGTTAGAACAGCAAAGAGGTACATTGCTACTCATAACTCTTGCCTTGTGGCCATCCTCGAACCGATGCTCAGGGATGGGAAGCACGTCTGTGTAGGACTTAAGTTGGGTTTTCACTCTTCCTTCTCTAACGCTGCAGAGGAGGGTAAGATCTAGATCTTTTACAACAACCAGGACCAAGTCAAGCTCCATTCCTCTACAGATCAGATGATAAGCGTTGAAGTGTTGAGGCAGGGTGTCAATCAGAAAGTCCTCATTTCAATTGTTTATGCGAGGTGCACAACAATCCTAAGAAGAAGATTGTGGAATGATCTATCCCAGATAGCCACTTCTTAGAGTGGTCCTTGGTGTGTAAGTGGCGATTTCAACAATACCTTGGCTCCCAAGGAAAGAATTGGTGGGCTCAGGACTTCGGCCCCTTCTTTGGCCTCTGAATTTGCTGACACAGTCAATAAGTTAGCTCTTCATGACGCCAGATACCAGGGCAACGATTTCACGTGGAGTAATAACCAAGTTGGTATATCGCGGATTTGGGCCAGACTGGATAGAGCCCTGTGTAACAATGAATGGTTTAATTCCTTCCCTTCCTTTTAGGTAACCCGTTTACTCAGGGTCGACTGAAACCATTCTCCGCTACTCCTATCTTGCCCAAAGATAGTGTCACCCGGTCCGAAGCCATTCCATTTTCAGCGAATGTGGCTACTCCACGAAGCTTTCCTCCCCATTGTTAGAACAGCACGGCTTTCTGTTCGGGCTGACATGCAAGATAATCCCATTTCTCTCCTTATAAAAAAATGAAATTTTCGAAAAGAGCTATGCTAACTTGGAACTGGGAGGTTTTCAGCAACATTCTCACCCAAGTCAAGCAGACGGAAAAGGAAGTGATGCAGATAGAGCAAGTCCTCCAAGCAGATCTGGATTCTCCAAATAGGAACAGGCTGATGAAAGCGAATAGGAAGTTGGCCAAACTGAAACTGATGGAAGAAGTTTTCTGGAAACAAAAGTCTCAAAATGATTAGTTAAAGGAAGGTGACAGGAACACGGCTTATTTCTTCAACTCAGTTAACGAGCGTCGCCGGAGTTTATTCATAAAGGAGTGTCACGCCCTGAAAATCAAGTGTCGGGCAGTCCTCGGCTCCCGACTCTTTCAAGGTGACTGTATTTTGCGGAAGTATAATTTAATGGCACAAATCGATGGCATCAACTCATAAATAGAGATTTAAGCTAAACAGTGTATAATTTAGTTTGAATTCAAAGTGTAAATACATACAATTATCCATGCAATCAAGGAGTCCACTCAGCCGGGGCTCAATATATACATGTACAATGAAATCTTTAAGAATATCGACCCAAGACGTCCAATTCAAGGCAGAAAATGAAACGCAAGACATAGGTAAGCCAAGAGGTCCTGCATCTCTGCATCAAGTGACAGCAACTCCTGCATCAAAATAACTGGTTGGTGTTTTAAAACACCCCCCAGGTGGGAGTGAGTAATCATACTCAATGTTACCATTCCCTAAATTAATTAAACATATCATCAACACAATCAAGTACAAGTAGTGAAGCATAACAAATGGCGGGGCTTTCACACCTACCACCCCAGCATCAATAGATAACATAACTTTACAATCAAGTTCCTATTCTAGTTGAATAATGCATGCAACTATGATATGCAAATGTTATGTTCCGAAAAAATAAACGGTGGGGTTACCACTTAGCAGCAGCATCGGACCAATGCAGTGAAAATGTAATGCATGCATGTTTGCCAAGTATTTATTTAATTTCATATTCAATCAGCAGTATTGGCGAAGCCAAAATACCTCAATTTTATCAAGAGTCTATTAAACAGGAACACAATCGATAAGAACGCGACCGAACACTGGACAGCGAGGAAAGCCGGACACTGGACAGTGGCCTTACCGAACACTGGACAATGCCAGGTCGGGGTACCCTCTACCAGGCCGGGGCCTACCTCCAGACCAGGGCGTCCTATACCTGGCTCCTGGAATCCCAATTTGGGTCTGTCACCCAACATAACTGAATAATGAATAAATCGGTAAGGGTCTCGATGCCCTAGAATGTCATATGTATGGTAATGGGTCGTCGCCCAAGATCAATGATGGTAGGCTCGTCACTTAGCATCGGTGCTCAAGACTCTCGATAAGACCATCAGGATCAATACCGGTCAAAGACAGCACAAGCACAGTTACCCATATACCATGCCTGGCTCATGAGCTTCAGTATGTAGGATTCAATGCTCAAGGCTATTGGAGGGCTCATCACCCACACCAGCCAAAGACAGCACAAACACAGTTACCCATATTCCATGTCTGGCTCATGAGACTTGATACGTACAGTTATAAGTGACTGCACAACAATAGTAATTGTGGTATTCGAGATTCTACAGAATATGTAACAATGATCAAACAAATATGATTAACCCTGAAATTGACTGATTTGGTAGGCCGAGCGAAACATCAACCAAACCGGCGTAGCTAGGGTCGGTCAATCATGTTACTCTCAAGTCGACCAAACAAGTCTGTGACGGCCAAACCCAAGTAGGCAGTCCATAAATTGTGATTTTCAGAGATTAATCCCAATCATGTCAATTAAATAATATACTAAGCTTGTTGTGAGAGGAATAGAACATCATAGCATTCATTGTTTCAATCAGGCATAAAACCAAACAGTTGATATGCGATATACTTCATTTCATATACGGGCATAAAATCAAACACTTGGTGTGCTATTACATGCCAACTCATCAAATTCACAATCAGGCACTAGCCTGGGTGGATGATAATCCACTTACTCAAGCATATGTGAACTTCTGTTCACTCAGAAATTTCACCAAACACTTGATATGCACAACACATCAAATCTCATATTTTCATAAAATCGATTCAAATGGGCAATCAATCCATACATCGATGTAAGCATCTAATTAATCAACACATACAGAACATCAATCATAAACACAATCAGGCACTAGCCTGGGTAGATGATAATCCACTTACTCAAGCATATGTGAACTTCTGTTCACTCAGAAATTTCACCAAACACTTAATATGCACAACACATCAAATCTCATATTTTTATAAAATCGATTCAAATGGGCAATCAATCCATACATCGATGTAAGCATCTAATTAATCAACACATATAGAACATCAATCATAAACATAAATCATTCGACACTTAACTTTGAATGAAATTCAAGAAAAATCCAATTTTCACTATTTGGAACCCTCATGGGCTGATAATAGCCAACTTAAGAGAATAGTCCTCTCCTGTGTTGGAGAATTTACACGCTAACAACGTCTAGAACGAAGGATTCGAAGGAACAACTAAAAATACTACATAGATTCGAAAAGAGATGGATTGGAGCAAGAAAGAATCAATTTCAATATCAAATTCAACACTTAGGACGGTATATTATCTATGATGGACGGCCGGCATCGATCACTTGGGAGCGACGACAGCTGGATCGAAAGCTCCAAGCAAATTCCTAAGCAAAACCCTAGAAATCATCCAAATTCCATCTCAAATGGAATTCTCAAATGGGCTTGGTATTTATAGTTCCAGATGGTCCAAGGTTGAGGTGAGTCGCACAACTCACCCTCTCTGGTCATGATCTATGTTGTGCGGTTCAGGATAGAGTGTTGGACATCTGGTGCAGGTGAAAGGTCAAGTCCAATAAGATGATCAATTTCGTGTAGATTCGTGATCAACGGCCCACTAACAAACAGTCTATAGCTGTTCTAGGTTTTCGGAACACCAATTGGATGATTTAGATAACAGAGTTTAGTGAATCCTTTCACTAGGTCTTAGTAGGCATAGCTAAGTATATGATGTGATATACGGGGTGCATTTATTTGCAGGTTAAGGGCGGTTAATCTCATTCGTATGGTTTTATATGTCAAAAGGGCTATTTTGTCAAATCGATTTCTAAACTCAAGATAATCGAGATTTGATTCATTAATTAGGGTAGTCTAAGTTGGATCTGCATTGTAAGTCAGTTATAAAGGTTAATCCATTGTGATTTCAGTAAATCATGATTGAGATCCATTAATCAACGGATCGGATGTAGGATTAGACAATTAAAAAGGAATCCGTAGCTATCCATGATATCTAACAAAGAATGTACGGTTAGATTAATGTGCCTAAATGTACTCTTCCGAGGTTTCGATCAAATCGGATCATCCAAACTAGGGTTTTCAGTACAAATCTCCTAAAGTCTTAGTTCTAAATCAGGCGTCTGCACTCTCAATTGATAATAAATTAAAAAAATTTTCTAAAGGTGCTCGAGTACTCTCAAGGCTCGAGGATCGAAATTTCCAGGGCGTTACAAGGAGATTAAACTCAGTAACGGGGAGATGTCATCATATGCTGGCCAGATCAAGGAGGAGGCAAGTAATTTCTTCTCTTCGTTGTTCAAGGAAGAGGGGGGTGATCCTATCGGGGATTTCCTCAACCCAATCCCGGAATGTGTGAGTGTCGTCGACAATGAAGTCCTTCTTTCTACCCTGTCGCTGGATGAGGTTAAAGTGGCAGTGGAGGCACTGCCCCTGGACGGGGCTACTGGGCCGAATAGACTCTCTAGTGCCTTTTTCAAAGCATGCTGGGAGTTTGTGGGAGAGGACATCCACAGAGCAATCTCCTTCCTTTCCCAAGGTAGGGAAATGCCTAGAGTGCTATATCTTCTTCAATAATCTGTCTCATCCCGAAGACCCCAACGCCAACTAAGTTCTCGGATTTTAGGCCCATTAGCTTATGTAACTGTCTCTACAAGGTCTACTCAAAAGTTTTGTCTTCCAGGATGGCTCCGCTGCTGCCAAAGGTTGTCTCGCGTGAACAAGGGGCTTTTGTCCATGGGCGTTCTATGGCATAATTTATAGCGCTGGCCAGGGAGTTTTATAGAGACATCGATAGAAAGGTCAGAGGCAGTAATGTGGTTATCAAGCTCGATCTGGAGAAGGCCTACGACAGAGTAGCCTGGCCGTTTCTGATTGAGGTCCTGAAGAAATTTGGTTTCAGCCAAACTTGGATCAATCTTCTGGAAAAATGTTGGAACAACAATTGGTTCTCTGTTCTTATGAATGAGGAGGCTTGTGATATCCCCCTATCTGCTCATCATAGCGGCTGAAGCCTTCGGTCGTGGGTTTAAGAGACTATACGATAATGGCTATTGTCAGCCATACAAATTGCAAAGAGGAAGCATCTCGATATCCCATCTGTAGTATGCCGATGATACAATTCTCTTCACTAATGGGAACAGCAGATCGCTAAGGCTGGTTAATGATTTTCTCCACAGTTATCAGTCTATCTCAGGTCAGCGAATTAACAGGACTAAAAGCCATTTCTTCGTCTCAGAGAAACTAGCGCTGCCAAGATCTAGAGAGATCGAGAGAAGGTTGGAAATCTCCAAAGCTCTGTCCCATCTATCCTACCTTGGTGCCCCTATCGTTAAGGGGAGAACTCGCAGCTCCTATTTCCTCCCTCTGTTGGACCGCATTAGATCCCGGATTGTGGGCTAGCAAGCAAGATGTCTGTCCTAAGCTGGTACGCTCTTGTTAATCAAGCAGGCTTTAAGCAGTGTGGCAGTCCACTTGTTAGCCATGGTTGACATCCCCTCGACGATTTTACATCTCCTGGAGAAAGATTTTAAGGATTTCTTCTGGGGAAACAAAGACGGTAGGAAGAAAATGCATTGGCTGAGCTGGGATAAGATCGTGTGTCCGTCTGATGAAGGTGGGTTGGGCATTAGACGCCTGAAGGATGTCAGGAAAAGCTTGAAAATGAAATTGGGGTGGGCTATGCAATCTTCAGAAAATTAAAGCCTCTAGGCTGAATTTATCAAAGCCAAATACAAGAACGACATGGGGGAGGAAGCAGTTCCAGGCACATGCACTCAGAGATCTCCTTTTTGGAGAGGAATAGTCAAGGTATTCCCTTTGCTACAGGACCATTCTAGATGGCTAGTCGGTGTTTATGGTACGACGATTGGTCAGGGCTGGGCCCTCTGTTCCTCTAGTGCGCCAACATCCCTCCCCCTCAACTTCAGCGTCTCTAGGTGAATTCCTTGTTGGACCATTCGGGCATTACGGCTGGGTCTCCTGCCCTCCATTTCTTACCATAGGACATGATTGATCATGTTCAGCGATAGGGTTTCTATACATCTCAAAATGAAGATAGACGGATCTAGTCAGTAATGCGGTCAAGGGCGTTCACGGTTTCATCTGCCTGGAATGAGTGCAGACGAACGGGTGATCTTAAGCTCTAGGCTAAGTGGGTGTGGCACACGAAGATGCCGCCAAAGATATTGGTTTTCCTCTGGAAGACCTTGCATAAAGAGGTCCTGGTAGATGGTAGAATTAAATCCAAAGGTATAATCTTGGCTTCGAAATTGTCATTGCTATTATGAAGAGTTTAGCCTTCAAGAGGAGTCGTTGGACCATCTGTTTGCTAAGGGAGAGCTCACGTCCAAGGTCTGGGCTTATTTCAGTAATCTTTGGGATGTTTCCTTTATCAGCGGTCAAACTACTTTCAAGCGCTCTTCGTAGTGGTGGAGTGCAACTTCCCAATCGGAAGGGTGGGGTATCCTGAGAGGCCTCCTCCCAGGTTTAATCGTGTGGGAAATCTGGAACTCTAGAAACGGTAATAGGTTTGAAAACTTGAGGATTTGTGCGGCGGAAACCATCTCTCATGTGAGAGGGTGGTTAAAGTTCATAGCTCCTAATCTAACCCCTCCAAAAAGTGAAAGGCTAGCCACGCGGCTGGCCCAAGAGGATCTTAGGCTGAATTTCAAGACCAGGGTTAGCAGGAGGTGGGACATCATTAAGTGGATTAGACTGGAAGCGGGCTGGGTTAAGATAAACGTTGACAGCTCCTCCAGAGGTAACCTGAGACCTACAAGTGGTGGGTGCATCTGTAGGGGGCCCGGGGGTGATTTCATGTTCGTTTTTTCCTGTGGTTTTGGGTTCGGCTCGAATGTCTCGGCAGAAGCTGGGGCAATTCTGGAAGGTCTTCAGAAGGGGGTGGATCATGGTTACTCGAACATTCAGATTGAAAGCAATTCAAAGATTTTGATAGATGGGATCAACAAGGGTATCTCCGCTTCATGGAAGATGTGGTATTGGTAGACCAGAATTCAGATGATGTGCAAGGACAGGAATGTCAGATTCCTTTACACCCCCAGGGAGGCTAATAGCATGGCTGATGCCCTAGCTAAGCTTGGGAGTGCTTTGCAGGCCAGGCTGGTTTATCCTAGTTCCTAGGACCTTCCGAGGACTATTCGAGGTGAAGTGTTCCTAAATCGATTGGGTATGGGACATATTAAATTTTGATTCCTTCATAGGGCTGTGTTTGCTCGCTATGTATAGCACACGATAGGCTATCGGTCGCTTTTATTCCTGCGTAGCCCGAACTAGAGTCTTTGGTTTTTAGGAGGATAGGTAAGCCCTCTTTGTTCGGGTTCAGCCCTGTTTTGGAATGGAAATTTACCTTTTTTGAAAAAAAATCACATCAATAGAATGATATGTACCATTCAAATGTTGGACATCTAAATGTACGGTTAAAATTGATGAGCCGCTTGTTTGAAATTTCAAAGAAATGGTGAATTCTAGCACCGTTCATCTCATAACACATGCATAGTCGATCCTGTAGGACCTCCCTAGAAGAAATGTCGATCTTGGTGGAATCATTACCAAATGTGAGCCATGCCCACACCTATCAAACTGGTGGAAGCCTACCCGAGCGGCAAATGCAGGTTAACGATATTCCAACTCATACCTACCTAATGGCGAAACCCTGCCCAAGCGGCAGATGCAAGTTAACGATCATCCAACTCAAGTAAGTGGATGAACATATCAGCTGATGTGTTTATACATCTTATGCATTTATATAACTATGATGGCTGTCTTGAGCATTTTATGTTTACTGTGCTATTTTAATTTTAATGTACATGAAGTATGTTGGGTTTTCTTAGTAGGCCTAGCCACCTTACATTTTATTGATGAAAAGCCATACTGATATAACGGAGACTGACGAGTTGGCCAAAGGATACCAGAATGCGGTCAAGTCAGTGAACGACCCATGAGACACATGGCCTTACTTCTGTTTTTTTTTTTTTTTTACACACGCACCCCGCACCCCCAAACTCACGCCGTAGTGGATTTTCACCACCTATGGGACTCAAACCCAAGACCTGGTGTTGAAACTCCTTGGAGTCTACCACCAAGGCAAGGATAAGAACCCATCTCATTTTAGTTAATAGCAACTTAGTCATATTTAGATAATTAGTTTCTGTTTAAATGTTTGATTACTTAGAATTATAGTATTTTGGAATGGGCCGGGTTGTGCTGGACATGAATTTTACAATCCATTGTATTGATGATTGATGGTTACATTGGAATAATGACCCCAGATGGGAGGGTGTTTGGATGGTTATAAATGTTTAGAATGAATGGAAGATGGTTTTATTTATAGTGTGTGAATGACAGTGAATGGAACTTAGAATCAATATAATCAATACCTCTGAATAAACTATACATTTTTGTTGGGTTAAGTAACTTGGTGTACCGAGTACTTATGACACAATGCACGCTTGGTACCCGAATTTCAAGTCGTGACAAGTCTCATGGTAATGTCTATGTGAAATCCATTTTATTCATCAGTACTTACAGTATCTAATGTTTTCGATATGAGGCAAAAACCAAGGCATATCTAAATCTCAAGTGGTCCAGAGTATTGAAAATGTGAGATGTGGATGCCAACGATGAATAGTGCGCGCAGTCTCTCTCTCTCTCTCTCTCTCTCTCTCTCTCTCTCACACTACGTGTAGCCTCCCTTAAATGCACCATCTCCCTCCCATCAGACACTCTCTCTCTCTCTCTCTCTCTCTCTCTCTCTACACGTGATGCATACATGCCATATGACCTAGTTGTCACAATCACAAGGAGGCTTGGGCCTACCTGACTATGGTTAAGACTCAAAAGGCTCCGTGACAGACCAACTTGTTCGATCCCGAGTCAAGTCAGGACTCGCCCAACTTGGGGTTAACGAAGGAGATCGGGGATGTTATGAGTCCAAGTCACCCAACCTAACGGGCCAGACAGCCTGCTGAGGCCCATGATGCATCAAGCAACTGTGAAAGTAGCATGTTTGCAAGAGAGAGACTTTAAAAGCTTCTGTCTTCCTCGTTGGTTAGTAAACCTTTGAAGCCGCCACATTAATAATACGACTTTCCCTTCAACTAAATTCAACCAGGCTTGCAAATTCTACCGCATCATAATCTGGCCCTCGGCACTTTGGCCTGTCATTAGCTGTTGACACATGTGTAAGACTTCTTAAGGTGGGCCTACATGATCAATAACTTGGATCTACCTAAAGATGAATACACTACAAGAAAACGAATTTTTATCGACGAAAGTTTTACCGACAAAAATTTTTTCGTTGGGAAAAACCATTTTTCCCGACGAAATAAAGAAATCGTTGGTAAAAATGGTTCCAGCTTCCCACCACCGCCAGATTTAGCTCCCGCCATAGACTTTTACTGACGAAATTTTGATTTCGTCGGGAAAAAGTTTATTGCCGACAAAGTGACCGTCGCTAAAAAAATAAATAGAAAATTTGACTTTTACCGACGAAAATATTCGTTGGTAAAAGTCGTTATTGCCGACGATTGTTGCCCGTCGATAATAATGAGCGAATTCCCGCCAAGTGATAGAAACACTTTTACCAACGAAAATTTTCGTCGGTAAAAGTTTTTGAATTGACTTTTACCGATGAAAAATTTCGTCGGTAAAAGTGTTATAATTTTTTTAAAGGCCGATCGACCATCATTTCTCTCTCTCTCTCACTCTCTCGCTCTCTCTCTCTCCCGATCGGCGTCCCTCCTCACCGTCCGTCTCTCCCTCACCGGCGACCACCGTCACCGACACCGGCGGCCCACCCGCCTCATCGCCGACCACCGTCACCGTCACCGGCGCTAGCCACGCGCCTCCACCTGCCTCCGTACGCCGCCGCCACCTCCGGTAACCATCTCTCCCTTCATTCTTCCTCCATTTCCTCTCTCTCTCTCTCCTCGTTGTTGATTGTGGGGCCCACTGCCAAAATCCAATGCATGTGGGTCCCACCCATCGCTGTCCAATGCATGTGGGTCCCACCGTTGCTGTTGCATGTGGGTCCCCCCGTCGCTGTCCATCGCCCATTGCATGTGGGGTCCGCCTTAGCTGTCCACTAGTTGATGGGGCCCACTGATTTAGTAATCCCTAATTAGGGATTTCGAAATTAAAATCTCCTAATTAGGGATTTCTTAAAATCCCTAATTAGGGATTTTAAATTTTAAAATCCAAATTGTGATTTACAAATTAAAGAAAAAATGAAATTGTGGGGCCCATCGTCGCTGTCCACTGCCTGTGGGGCCCATGTCGCTGTCCACTGGCTGTGGGGCGCACCGTCTCTGTCCACTGGCTGTGGGGCCCACGTCGCTGTCCACTGGCTGTGAGGCCCACCGTCGCTGTCCACTGCCTGTGGGGCCCACGTCGCTGTCCACTGTTTTGGATGAAGCATATATTTGTGTGGAGTAAACTATGTGGGGCCCAAGTGATTTACGTATTTTATCCACTCCATCCATCCATCTTAGCAGGAAATTTTAGGTATGGTGCCCAAAAATGAAGCATATCAAAACCTAAGTGGACCACACCACAAGTGTGAACTGAATGTCTATCATTGAAAAATTCTAGGACGACACAGAAGTTTTGGATCAAGCTGATATTTGTGTTTTCCCTTCATCCATATCCATGTGATCTTATGGACAAGTTGGATGACAAATAAATATCATAGGGGAGCCTGGGAATGGTGGAAATCATTATTCCCACTGTTTACCATGGCATGGTCCACTTGAGATTTGGATATGCTTAAATTTTGGGCTCAACCACTAAAATGAGCTGAAAAAACATAAGGACGGAATAGATAAATCACATACATTCTAGGTGGGCCCAACTGAGTTTACTCTACATGATAAGAGATAAGAGCGTGCAGAGTTACTCCGCACGCAATCCGATTCCCATGGTGGGCCCCATACATACTTATTTGCTCAGAAAATAGCAGTCATTAGGTATTTGATTAGACTTGATTCATGGTGTTGATGATTCTGTCATTTTCATGTGCTTATGTATCTGGAATTGATGGAGCAAACCCGGATGTGCGTCAGAGCTACCCCGTGGTTGATTTATGTGGATGTATGTTGTGGATGTATTTGGCTTATTATTAATAGTTATTTTTTTGTCCACAAATGGTAGTATAATAGAATCAGTTAGCCCATTTGGAGATTTCTATATTGCCGAGTATAGATAAAGTGTGTTTTGGAGGTATAGAAATCTGCCAAATTGTCCTGTTGGACAGTCCAAGGTTGAATAGATTGGAATGTTATCGTTGTTTGTCATTTACATGCTCTGTCATTAGTTTCGTGCGGTAACCTCTCCTATTCTCTCTGGATATGTTTCTTATGTTTAATTCCATTGTCAATTTAATCCACACAATGTGTGGATAGTTGACGTGGAAATGAAATGTAAGATAAATATATCTAGAGAGATAGGGGGAGATGCTGTCGAAATTTAGGCTTGGGCATTTAAATGGAAATAATGATAGCATTTCAATCTATCCATCCTTGGATGGGCGACTGATTTTATTATATTATCATTTAGTGGCAAATTAGATGACGAACATGATACTTGTGATTAGGAGTAGTTGATTGATGTTGATGTTGAGCGGGGGTCCCTGGAAGGTGGGAACCGCTGTTATGACCATGATGATGAAGCTGTCCATTTCCTATGGACAGCAATATGAGTGGCCTGGCCATTTGGACAGGCCCGTGTTTATGTATTAGCTCGAAATTAATGAAGCAGACCCAGATGTGCGTCGGAGCTATCCGGGTGTAGAGCGGGGGTCCCTAGAAGGTGGGAACCGCTGTTATGACCATGATGAAAGCTGTCCACTTCCTATGGACAGCAATATGGGTGGCCTGGCCATTGGACAGGCCCACTTTGCGTGGAGCAGACCCGATGTGCGTCGGAGCTATCCTTGAGTTGCTTGAGTCTCCAAAGACCTACCACCCTACACCCGAAAACCATAAACCTAAAACTAAAACCTATAAGCTAATACGGCTAAACCGAAAAACCTAAACTCATTCATCTAACATAAACCTAGACCCAAACTCGAAAACCTAACCCTAAACCCGATCCCGAACCTGAAACAATAAACCAATGCGTAAACCTAATCCTAATCTCAAATCACCAACCTAAACCTACACCAATTCCTAAATACATTCACCTAACCTAAACCTTGACCCAAACACGAAAACTAACCCGAAACCCGATCCCGAACCCCTAAATCTCAACCTATGCCTAAACCTAATCCTAATCTCAAATCACCTAAACTAAACCTACACCTATTCCTAAATACATTCGCCTTACCTAAACTTTGACCCAAACACGAAAACTAAACCCGAAACCCGATCCCGAACCCACAAATTTAAACCTATGCCCGAAACCTAATTCTAAACTCATGTCACCTAAACTAAACCTACACCTATTCCTAAATCCATTCACCTAACCTAAACGTAGACCCAAACTCGAAAAGCAAACCCGAAACCCGATCCCGAACCCGAAAATCTAAACCTATGCCCTAAACCTAATCCTAAACTCATGTCACCTAAACTAAACCTACACCTATTCCTAAATCCATTCACCTAACCTAAACCTAGACCCAAACTCGAAAACCAAACCCGATCCCGAACCCGCAAATCTAAACCTATGCCAAAACCTAATCCTAAACTCATGTCACCTAAACTAAACCTACACCTATTCCTAAATCCATTCAACTAACCTAAACCTAGACCCAAACACGAAAACCAAACCGAAACCCGATCCCGAACCCGAAAATCTCAGCCTATGCCGAAACCTAATCCTAATTTCAAATCACCTAAACTAAACCTACACCTATTCCTAAATCCATTCACCTAACATAAACCTAGACCCAAACACAAAACCAAACCCGAAACTCGATCCCGAACCCGAAAATCCAACCTATGCCCTAAACCTAATACTAATCTCAAATCACCTAAACTAAACCTACACCTATTCCTAAATCCATTCACCTAACCTAAACCTTTAACCAAACACGAAAATGCGACCCTAAACCCGATCCCGAACCCGCAAATCTCAACCTATGCCCTAAACCTAATCCTAAACTCATGTCACCTAAACTAAACCTACACATATTCCTAAATCCATTCACCTAACCTAAACGTAGACCCAAACTCGAAAAGCAAACCCAAAACCCGATCCCGAACCCGAAAATCTAAACCTATGCCCTAAACCTAATCCTAAACTCATGTCACCTAAACTAAACCTACACCTATTCCTAAATCCATTCACCTAACCTAAACCTAGACCCAAACTTGAAACCAAACCCGAAACCCGATCCCGAACCTGCAAATCTAAACCCATGCCCTAAACCTAATCCCAAACTCATGTCACCTAAACTAAACCTACACCTATTCCTAAATCCATCCATCTAACCTAAACCAAAACCCAAACACGAAAACCAAACCCGAAACCCGATCCCGAACCCGAAAATCTCAACCTATGCCGAAACCTAATCCTAATCTCAAATCACCTAAACTAAACCTACACCTATTCCTTAACATTCACCTAACCTAAACCTTGACCCAAACACGAGAACCAAACCCGAAACCCGATCCCGAACCCGCAAATCCAAACCTATGCCCTAAACCTAATCCTAAACTCATGTCAACTAACCTAAACCTACACCTATTCCTAAATCCATTCACCTAACCTAAACCTTTACCCAAACACGAAAATGCGACCCTAAACCCGATCCCAAACCCGCAAATCTCAACCTATGCCCTAAACCTAATCCTAATCTCAAATCACCTAAACTAAACATACACCTATTCCTAAATACATTGACCTAACCTAAACCTTGACCCAAACACGAGAACCAAACCCGAAACCCGATCCCGAACCCGCAAATCCAAACCTATGCCCTAAACCTAATCCTAAACTCATGTCACCTAACCTAAACCTACACCTATTCCTAAATACATTCACCTAACTTGAACCTTTACCCAAACACGAAAATGCGACCCTAAACCCGATCTCGAAACCGCAAATCTCAACCTATGCCCCAAACCAAATCCTAAACTCATGTCACCTAAACTAAACCTACACCTATTCCTAAATCCATTCACCTAACCTAAACGTAGACCCAAACTCGAAAAGCAAACCCGAAACCCGATCCCGAACCCGAAAATCTAAACCTATGCCCTAAACCTAATCCTAAACTCATGTCACCTAAACTAAACCTACACCTATTCCTAAATCCATTCACCTAACCTAAACCTAGACCCAAACTTGAAAACCAAACCCGAAACCCGATCCCGAACCCGCAAATCTAAACCTATGCCCTAAACCTAATCCCAAACTCATGTCACCTAAACCAAACCTACACATATTCCTAAATCCATTCACCTAACCTAAACCAAAACCCAAACACGAAACCAAACCCGAAACCCGATCCCGAACCCGAAAATCTCAACCTATGCCGAAACCTAATCCTAATCTCAAATCACCTAAAATAAACCTACACCTATTCCTAAATGCATTCACCTAACCTAAACCTTGACCCAAACACGAGAACCAAACCCGAAACCCGATCCCGAACCCGCAAATCCAATCCTATGCCCTAAACCTAATCCTAAACTCATGTCAACTAACCTAAACCTACACCTATTCCTAAATCCATTCACCTAACCTAAACCTTTACCCAAACACGAAAATGCGACCCTAAACCCGATCCCGAACCCGCAAATCTCAACCTATGCCCTAAACCTAATCCTAATCTCAAATCACCTAAACTAAACATACACCTATTCCTAAATACATTGACCTAACCTAAACCTTGACCCAAACACGAGAACCAAACCCGAAACCCGATCCCGAACCCGCAAATCCAAACCTATGCCCTAAACCTAATCCTAAACTCATGTCACCTAACCTAAACCTACACCTATTCCTAAATCCATTCACCTAACTTGAACCTTTACCCAAACATGAAAATGCGACCCTAAACCCGATCCCGAACCCGCAAATCTCAACCTATGCCCCAAACCTAATCCTAAACTCATGTCACCTAAACTAAACCTACACCTATTCCTAAATCCATTCACCTAACCTAAACGTAGACCCAAACTCGAAAAGCAAACCCGAAACCCGATCCTGAACCCGAAAATCTAAACCTATGCCCTAAACCTAATCCTAAACTCATGTCACCTAAACTAAACCTACACCTATTCCTAAATCCATTCACCTAACCTAAACCTAGACCCAAACTTGAAAACCAAACCCGAAACCCTCCCGAACCCACAAATCTAAACCTATGCCCTAAACCTAATCCCAAACTCATGTCACCTAAAACCAAACCTACACCTATTCCTAAATCCATTCACCTAACCTAAACCAAAACCCAAACACGAAAACCAAACCCGAAACCCGATCCCGAACCCGAAAATCTCAACCTATGCCGAAATCTAATCCTAATCTCAAATCACCTAAACTAACCTATACCTTCCTAAATACATTCACCTAACCTAAACCTTGACCCAAACACGAGAACCAAACCCGAAACCCGATCCCGAACCCGCAAATCCAAACCTATGCCCTAAACCTAATCCTAAACTCATGTCAACTAACCTAAACCTACACCTATTCCTAAATCCATTCACCTAACCTAAACCTTTACCCAAACACGAAAATGCGACCCTAAACCCGATCCCGAACCCACAAATCTCAACCTATGCCTTAAACCTAATCCTAATCTCAAATCACCTAAACTAAACATACACCTATTCCTAAATACATTGACCTAACCTAAACCTTGACCCAAACACGAGAACCAAACCCGAAACCCGATCCCGTACCCGCAAATCCAAACCTATGCCCTAAACCTAATCCTAAACTCATGTCACCTAACCTAAACCTACACCTATTCCTAAATCCATTCACCTAACTTGAACCTTTACCCAAACACGAAAATGCGACCCTAAACTCGATCCCGAACCCGCAAATCTCAACCCTATGCCCCAAACCTAATCCTAAACTCATGTCACCTAAACTAAACCTACACCTATTCCTAAATCCATTCACCTAACCTAAACGTAGACCCAAACTCCAAAAGCAAACCCGAAACCCGATCCCGAACCCGAAAATCTAAACCTATGCCCTAAACCTAATCCTAAACTCATGTCACCTAAACTAAACCTACACCTATTCCTAAATCCATTCACCTAACCTAAACCTAGACCCAAACTCGAAAACCAAACCCGAAACCCGATCCCGAACCCGAAAATCTCAACCTATGCCCTAAACCTAATCCTAATCTCAAATCACCTAAACTAAACCTACACCTATTCGTAAATCCATTCACCTAACCTAAACCTTTACCCAAACAAGAAAATGCGACCCTAAACCCGATCCCGAACCCGCAAATCTCAACCTATGCTCTAAACCTAATCCTAAACTCATGTCACCTAAACTAAACCTACACATATTCCTAAATCCATTCACCTAACCTAAACGTTGACCCAAACTCGAAAAGCAAACCCGAAACCCGATCCCGAACCCGAAAATCTAAACCTATGCCCTAAACCTTATCCTAAACTCATGTCACCTAAACTAAACCTACACTTATTCCTAAATTTATTCACCTAACCTAAACTTAAACCCAAACTCGAAAACCAAATCCGAAACCCGATCCCGAACCCACAAATCTAAACCTATGCCCTAAACCTAATCCTAAACTCATGTCACCTAAACTAAACCTACACCTATTCCTAAATCCGTTCACCTAACCTAAACCTAGACCCAAACACGAAAACCAAACCCGAAACCCGATCCCGAACCCGAAAATCTCAGCCTATGCCGAAACCTAATCCTAATCTCAAATCACCCTAAACTAACCTACACCTATTCCTAAATCCATTCACCTAACCTAAACCTAGACCCAAACACAAAAACCCAACCCGAAACTCGATCCCGAACCCGAAAATCTCAACCTATGCCCTAAACCTAATACTAATCTCAAATCACCTAAACTAAACCTACACCTATTCCTAAATCCATTCACCTAACCTAAACCTTTACCCAAACACGAAAATGCGACCCTAAACCCGATCCTGAACCCGCAAATCTCAACCTATGCCCTAAACCTAATCCTAAACTCATGTCACCTAAACTAAACCTACACCTATTCCTAAATCCATTCACCTAACCTAAACCTAGACCCAAACTTGAAAAAACCCACCGAAACCAGATCCCGAACCTGCAAATCTAAACCTATGCCCTAAACCTAATCCCAAACTCATGTCACCTAAACCAAACCTACACCTATTCCTAAATCCATTCACCTAACCTAAACCAAAACCCAAACACGAAAACCAAACCCGAAACCCGATCCCGAACCCAAAAATCTCAACCTATGCCGAAACCTAATCCTAATCTCAAATCATCTAAACTAAACCTACACCTATTCCTAAATCCATTCACCTAACCTAAACCTAGACCCAAACACGAAAACCAAACCCGAAACCCGATCCCAAACCCGAAAATCTCAACCTATGCCCTAAACCTAATCCTAATCTCAAATCACATAAACTAGACCTACACCTATTCCTAAATCCATTCACCTAACCTAAACCTTTACCCAAACGCGAAAACCAAACCCGAAACCCGATCCCGAACCCGCAAATCTAAACCTATGCCCTAAACCTAATCCTAAACTCATGTCACCTAACCTAAACCTACACCTATTCCTAAATCCATTCACCTAACCTAAACTTAGACCCAAACACGAAAACCAAACCCGAAACCCGATCCCGAACCCGAAAATCTCAACCTACGCCGAAACCTAATCCTAATCTCAAATCACCTAAACTAAACCTACACCTATTCCTAAATACGTTCACCTAACCTAAACCTAGACCTAAACTCGAAAACGGAACCCGAAACCCGATCCCGAACCCGAAAATCTAAACCTATGCCCTAAACCTAATCCTAAACTCATGTCACCTAAACTAAACCTATAACTATTCCTAAATCCATTCACTAACCTAAACTTAGACCCAAACTCAGCAACCTAACCCTAAACCCGATACCCCCGATCCCGAACCCGAAAATCATAACCTATGACTAAACCTAATCCTAAACTCAAATCACCTAAACTAAACCTAACTCTAATCTTTGCATTGTAGATATGGATAAGAGTTGGATGCAAGCTAAGAATCGGTTTGGCCCAGAGTATACAGAAGGTGTTAAGGAGTTCATGGAATTTACGAGATATCGGGCAGATTCAAGTAATAGAATTAGGTGTCCATGCCGAAAATGCAAGAACATGATTCACAAGACATTGGACAAAGTGGAAGATGATTTGTTCATAGTTGGGATTGACCAGGGTTACACTTGGTGGATTCATCATGGTGAAGACTTCCACCAAAGAGTTGAGGCCACTGAAGTCCTTGCTGACCCAATTGTGCCTAATGACGAGGATGAAGATGTTGACGATATGCAAGATATCATTGGGGATGTGTTAAGGGGAACAATGCGGATACTGATTTTGCAGTGACAAGTACTAGCCAGGATATTCCTCATATGGGTGATGCCGAATCTGAAAAGTTTAGTAGGTTGTTGAGGGATGCGCAACGTCCACTCTATCCGGGGTGTCGGAAACTTCTCCAAGTTGAATTTCCTTACAAAGTTACTTCATTTAAAGACAATAAATCGTTGGAGTAACAAATCGTTCGACATGTTACTTGGCTTGTTGAAAGAAGTATTACCTGAAGGTGAGACATTACCTAAGTCACATTATGAGGCAAAATCCTTAATGCGAGACTTGGGCCTTGGTTACATCCTCATACATGCATGTATAAATGATTGTGTATTGTATTGGAAAGAACATAAAAATGTTGAGGAGTGTCCACAATGTGGAGAGTCTAGGTGGAAATATGACGAAGCTAAGCGTAAGAAAATTTCACAAAAGGTGTCAAGGTACTTTCCATTGAAACCCAGATTACAAAGATTGTTTACGTCGAGCAAGACAGCTGAAGATATGAGGTGGCATAAGGAGAAACGCGTTCATGATGATAATACATTGAGGCATCCCGCTGACTCTAAAGCCTGGCAACATTTTGATAAGCAATATGACTGGTTGCAGAGGATTCTCGTAATGTTCGGCTAGGTCTTGCAAGTGATAGTTTTAATCCATTTGGTAATATGAGCTCATACAGTATGTGGCCAGTGATACTTATGCCCTACAATTTACCTCCTTGGTTGTGTATGAAGGAATCATTTTTTATGATGTCGTTGCTTATTCCTGGACCCAAGTCACCGGGGAATGACATTGATGTGTATCTCCGACCGTTAGTAGATGAGTTAAATGAGTTGTGGAGTCAAGGTGTCCAGACGTATGACACTTTTGCAGAACAGACGTTTCGATTGCATGCAGCGTCTTGTGGACAATAAATGACTTCCCTGCATATGGGAATTTGTCTGGGTGGAGCACGAAGGGAAAGTTGGCTTGTCCTACATGTAGTACTGAGACTTTTCATTGTCATTGAAGCATGGTAAAAAACGTGTTATATGGGCCATCGTCGCTTCCTTCCGAGGGATCATAGTTGGCGCAAGAAGACGGTAATCTTTGATGGCAAACAAGATCATAGGCCACCACCGAAAGAACTATCTGCAGAAGATGTGTTACAACAACTGAGTAACATTGAAGAAGTTAGATTTGGTAAGGCACCGCACTTGAAGAGAGAAAACGTACAGTATTAGAGTACAACTGGAGGAAGAAGAGTATTTTTTTTAGTTGCCTTATTGGAGTCATCTGAAATTACGACACAACTTGGATGTCATGCATATTGAGAAGAATATATGTGACAAAGTCTTTGGAACATTGATGAACATAGAGAAGAAAACAAAAGACAGTTTTAAGGCTCGATTGGATCTACAAGCAATGGGTTTAAGGAAAGAGTTGCACTTGCAACCACATGAAAATTCATATACTATACCAGCAGCCTGCTACACATTGACAAACTAGAGAAAAACGTGTATGTGAATGGTTGAACAAGGTGAAATTTCCCAATGGGTATGCATCGAATATCTCTCGGCGCGTAAACATTACGGACTATAAGGTAAACAGGAATGAAAAGTCATGACTGTCACGTCCTTCTGCAACGTCTACTATCGGTTGCGATTCGTGGATTCCTTAACAAGGATGTCAGTGCTACGCTGATTGAGTTGGGGATATTCTTTAAGGATTTGTGTTCGAAATCTTTGAATGTAGAGGTTATTAAACGACTGGAGAAGGATATTGTCGTAATCCTTTGCAAACTTGAAAGAATATTTCCACCTGCATTTTTCGATGTCATAGTACACCTAGCGATTCACTTACCACAAAGCGAAGCTTGCAGGCCCAGTACAATATCGTTGGATGTATCCGATCGAAAGGTGATAGAACAATGATCATAAATTTTTTTCATTCCATAAACTACGTATATCCATGTTTTCATATCCTAAACATATTGATTTGTGTACAGATACCTTCACACATTAAAACAATATGTGAGGAATAAGGCACGTCCAGAGGGATCCATTGCTGGGGCATACATTGATAATGAGTGCCTGACATTTTGCTCCATGTATCTTCGTGGCATAGAGACTAGATTCAACCGAGAAGATCGGAATGCCGATGCAGGGCAGGAGCATGAACAAGGACTCATATCTGTATTCGCACATAACGTCCGTCCTTAGGATCGCCGACGTTTCAGGATATGGACCCTCGGGATCAAGCGAAGGCGAGGTGGTATGTGTTGCATAACTGTGAAGAAATAGAGTCGTACTTGGAGTAAGTCTTTCGCACATAATTGTATATCCACGACAGTTTTAATCTCAAAATTTCTTGCTTACAACGTACCAATTGTGTATAGCGAACACAACGAGGAGATGAAGTCCCAATACCCTACAAATTATGATCGAATGCATCAGGATTTGTTTCCAGAATGGTTTATAAAATGTGTAAGATTAATTTACCTTCTATCTCACCACACTTACAATATTGTTGTATTGCACAATATTTACATGTAATTTTAAATGCCTAAACGTACATTTGTATTCTGTACGTGATGATAGATGAAGATGTTGCGCGCTAGCAACTCTGCGGATGCGTCTGATGCGCTCTACTCACTAGCGTGTGCCCTGATAGACGTGTATTTAGATCTACAGATTGTATTGTAAACGGGATTCGGTTCCACACTGAGGAGCGTGAGAAATATAGGACCACACAAAATAGTGGTGGGTTATGAAGGGAACACATGAGGAGGACGAAATTGATTTTTATGGCGTTTTGACGGATATTATTGAGCTGAGTTATTGTATGAGAAAGCGGGTGTACTTATTTAAATGCGATTGGTGGGACATTGGAAATAAAAAGTTGGGAATACAGACTGATAACTACTTCACGACACGAGGTAAATTTATCTCGGAAGTGGTTTAAAG